>PVJI01026659.1:0-18860 GCA_004026765.1 Micronycteris hirsuta | reverse complement strand
CTATATCAGAGTCCCTCCCAAGAGGTCCCAGTACCAACACACCCAGTGCTGAGTCACACTACCACCTTGGTACATCAGAGATTCGGACAATATCAGAGCATGAACCAGTTAGCTTCACAAGAGGCATATCCAAAGGGAGATCTTGGCAGGCATCAGAACCTGTTGAAGTGAATTCAGTTCTGAGTGGTCAGCACCTACATAGCAGCTCATACACTGTAGTCAGAGTTAATCAACTCAGTCAGCCCGCCTGAGGGTCAATCTGACACACAGATGGCCCAATAACAATTAAGATGCAGTTAAAATAGGAAGGCCTACATAACCCATATAAAGGACATTCCTGGAGCACCCAGAGCAGATAATCAAGAAGACTGTGCCATGGAGTCCCACAAGACATCTATTACATAATGTCACCTTACCAGGACTGGGAGTTATAGCAGGTTTACCTAATACATAGAAACAAACTCAAAGAGGCAGCCAGAATGGGAGTAGGGGGAGAAACATGCCCCAAATGAAAGAATAGAAGAAATCTCAAAAAAAAGAGCTAAATGAAATGGAGGAAAGCAATTTATCAGATATACAGTTCGAAACAATGATTTTAAGGCTGCTTAAGGAATTAAGGGAAGAATGGCTGAAATTAATGAGAATTTAAAGAGGACATAGAAAAAAACAAGAAATAGAAACCATAAAATATCAGAAATTAAAAATACAATATCTGAAATGAAGAATATGCTAGAAGGAATAAACAGTAGGTTGGATGAAGCAGAGAACAAATCAGCAACTTGGAAGACAAGGTAGAAGAAAACATCCAATTAGAACAGGAAAAAAAAAGAATTTAAAAATGAGGATAGTTTGCCCGGCTGGTGTAGCTCAGTGGATTGAACACGGGCTGGGAACCAGAGGGTCCCGGTTCAATTCCCAGTCGGGGCACATGCCTGGGTTGCGGGCCAGGTCCCCAGTGGGGGCCATGTGAGAGGCAACCATACATTGCTCTTTCTCCCTTCTCCTTTCTCTGAAAAATAAATAAATAAAATCTTAAAAAAAAAATGAGGATAGTTTAAGGGACCTCCAGGACAAAATGAAGCATAATAACATCCACATCATAGAGGTACCAGGAGGACAAGAGAGAGACCAAGGTACGAAGAACCTATTTAAAGGAATAATGACTGAAAACTTCCCTAACTTGGTGAAGGGAAAAGACATACACGTCCAGGAAGCTAGAGATTCCCAAACAAGATGAACCCAAAGAGGCCCAAACCAAGACACATTATAATTAAAATGGCAAAGGTAAAAGAAAAAGAGAGAATCTTAAAAGCAGAGAGCCTATAATAAAGTTCAATTAAGACTGTCAGCTGATTTCTCAATGGAAACATTTCAGGACAGAAGGGATTGGCATAAAATATTCAAGGTGATGAAAAGCAATGACCTACAACCAAACTACTCTATCCAGCAAGGCTATCATTCAAAATTGAAGGAGGATTAAAGAGCTTCTCAGACAGGAAAAGCTAAAAGAGTTTGTTACTACCAAACCAGTATTACAAGAAATGTTAAAGGCTCTTTTTTTTAGGAAGAACAAAAAAAAAAAAAAAAAGAAAAACATATTTAAAAGAATAAAATGGCAGTAAATACATACCTATTGATAATCACTTTAAATGTAAATGCCTTAAATGCTCCAATAAAAAGACTTAGGGTAGTTGAATGGATAAGAAAACAAGACACAGGTATATGCTGTCTACAAATAACCCATCACAGAACAAAAGATACATACAGACTAAAAGTAAAGGGATGGAAAAAAAATATTTCATGCAAATGGAAATGAAAAGCTGGAGTCTCAATACTTATATCTGACAAAATGGACTAAAACGAAGGCTATGGGAGGAGACAAAGAAGGACATTACATAATGATAAAGGGAGCAATCCACCAAGAGGATATAATCCTTTTAAACATTTATGCACCTAACAGAGGAGCACCTAAATATATAAAGCAAATTTTGAAGGACATAAAGATTTACAGTAATACAATCATATTAGGAGATTGTAACACCCTATTGACATCAATGGGTAGATCATTCAGACAGAAAATCAATAAGAGAACAGCAGATGGAAATGACACACTAGATCAGATGAATTTCATTGACATTTTCAGAGCATTTCATCCCAAAGCTGCAGAATATACATTCTTTTCAAGTACACATGGAACATTTTCTAAAAAATACCACTTGTTAGGACGCAATATAAGTCTCAATAAATTTAAGAAGACTAAAATCATATCAAGCATCTTTTCTGACCATAATGGTATAAAATTAAAAATCAATCACAAGAAAGAAACTGAAAAATACACAAAAACATGGAGGCTAAGTAACATGTTACTAATCAATGAATGGGTTAACAATAAGATCAAGGAAGAAATCAAAAGACCCATAATACAAAAGAAAATGAGAACACAATTCAAAAATCTATGGGACACAGTAAAAGCAGTACTAAGAGGGAAATTCATAGCATTACAGGTCTACATCAAAAAAAAAAAGAAAAGAAAAATATCAAATAAACAATATAACTTAGAGGAACTAGTAAAAGAAGACCATAGCAGGCACAAAGTGAGTAGAAGGAAGGACATAATAAAGGTCAAAAAATAAACAAAATGGAGTCTAAAAAGACAATACAAAAGATCAATAAAACCAAGAGCTGGTTGTTTGAAAAGATAAACAACATTAACAAGCCTGGGCTGGTGTAGCTCAGTGAGTGGATTCAGCACCAGATTTCAAACCAAAGGGTCACCAGTTCGATTCCCAGTCAGGGTACATGCCTGGGTTGTGGGCCAGGCCTCCAGTGCGGGCCACGTGAGAGGCAACCACACATTGATGTTTCTCTCCCTCTCTTTCTCACTCCCTTCCCCTCTCTCTAAAAATAAATAAATAAAATCTTTAAAAACCAAACAAGATTAAAAAACGTTTAACCATACTAATCAAGAGAAAAAGAGAGAGGACTCAAATAAATAAAATCAGATGAATGAGGACAATTAACAACTGAATCCACAGAAATACAAGGTATCGTAAAAAAATATATTATGAAAAACTATATACCAACAAATTGGACAATCTGGACAAAATGGATAAATTCCTAGAAACATACAATCTTCCAAAATGGAATCAGGAAGAAGCAGATAATCTGAACACAGAGACTACAACTGGTGAAACTAAAGAAGTAATCAAAAAATTCCCAACATACAAAAGTCCTGAACCAGATGGCTTCCCAGGAGAATTTTACCAAACATTCGAAGAAGAATTAACACACATACTTCTCAAACTATTCCAGCAAATTCAAGAGGAGGATAGAGTCCCAAGCTCATTTTATGAAAACAGCATTATCCTAATCCCTAAAGCAGCTAAAGATACTACAAAGAAAATGATAGTCCACTCTCCCTGATGAACATACATGAAAAATCCTCAAAAAATAGTGCAAACCAGATGCAGCAATACATTAAAAAGATCATATGCCATAATAAATGTGATTTATTCCAGGGGTGCAAGATTGATATAATATCTGAAAATCAATAAATGTGATATACCGTATAAATAAAAGATAGAAAAACACTTCTACATATCAATAGATGTAGAAAAAACATTTGATAAAATCTTGCACCCATTTATGATAAATACTCTCAGCAATGTGGAAATAGAGGAAACATACTTCAACATGATAAAGGTCATATATATGTAAACTTACAGCTAATGTCATACTCAACAGGCAAAAACTAAAACATTTCTGTTAAGGTCAGGAACAAGACAGGAATGTCTACTTTCACTGCTCTTATTCAACATAGTCCTGGACATCCTAGCCACAGCAATCAGACAAAAAGAAGAAACAAATGGCATCCAAATTGTAAAAGAAAAAGTAAAACTGTCATTATCTGCTGATGAAATAATACAGAGAACCCTAAAGATCCTACTAGAAAACTACTAGAACTTACAAATAAATATCCAGAAATCAGTTGCATTTCTATACATTTATACTGAACTATCAGAAAGAAAAACTAAGAAAACAATCCCATTTAAAATTGCATCAAAAAATAAAATAAAATACCTAGGAATAAATTTAACCAAAGACGTAAACCCCGTACTCAGAAAATTATAAGACACTGAAGAAAGAAATTAAAGAAGATACAAATAAGTGGAAGCATGTACTATGTTCATGTATACGAAGAATTGACATCATTAAAATGTCTATACTACTCAAAGAAATCTATAGATTCAAAGCAATTCCTATTAAGATACCAAAAGTTCATTTCACAGAAAAAGAACAAGTATTCCAAAAACGTATAAGGAACCAAAAAAGACCCCCAAATACTATCACAATCTTGAGAAAGAACGAAGTTGGAAGATTCGTGCTACCTGAAATCAAACTATACTACAAGGCCATAGAATTCAAAACAGCATGGTACTGGTATAAAAACAGACATATAGGTCAATGGAACAGAATAAAGAGCCCAGAAATAAACTCGTGCATTTACGGCTAATTCATATTTGGCAAATGAGGCAAGAACATCCAATGGGTAAAGATAGTCCATTCATTAAATGGTACTGGGAATATTGGTCAGATATGTGCAAAAAAACAAAAATAGACTACTTCCTTACACCATAAACAATAAAAGTCCAAACTGATTAAAGACTTAAATATTAGACTCAAAACCACAAAAATCCTAGAAGAAAACACAGGCGGTAAAATCTCTGACATTTCTCATAGCAATATTTTTTCTAATATATCCGTTCAGGCAAGATGAACAAAAAATAAATAAATGGGGCCATATCAACTAAAAAGTTTTGCTCAGTAAATGAAACCATCAATGAAATGAAAAGAGAACCCACTGAATGGATGAAATGAGAAGTTCAGTTCATTGGCCATTGAACTATTTGCCAATGATACATTTGATAAGGGGTTACTATCCAAAATTTATGAAGAACTTATAACCCTAAACACTGAAAAAAAAAACAACTCACATTGAATTAGAAAATGGGCAAAGGACCTGAATGAACATTTTTTCCAAATGGGGCATACAGATGGGCAATAGATCCATAAAAAAGGTGCTCAACGTTACTAATCATCAGAGAAATGCAAATAAAACCACAATGAGATATCACCTCAATCCTGTCAGAATGACTGTCATCAACAGATCAACAAACAAGCGTGGCTGACGATGTGGAAAAAAGGGAGTTTTTGTGCATTCTCAGTGGAAATGCAGGTTGGTGCAGCCACTGTGAAAAACATTACAGAGTGACCTGAACAGTTTAAAAATGGGACTGTCTTATGACCCAGAAATTCCACTTCTGGGAATTTATCTGAAGAAAACTGAAACACTAATTTGAGAGAATATATGCACCCCTCTGTTATTACAGCATTATTTACAGTAGCCAAGATTTGTAAGCAGCCCATGAGCCCATCAGTAGATGTGTGGATAAAAAATCTGTGGCACATTTACACAATGAAATGCTGCTTGGCCATAAAAAGAAGGAAATCTTACTCGTTGTGACAGCATAAATTGAGCTGGAAAGTATTATACTAGGTGAAATAAGCCATTCAGAGAAAGACAAATACCATATGATTTCACTTAAATGTGGAATCTAATGAACAAAATAAGCCAGCAAACCAAATAGAAACAGACTTATACAGAGAATAGACTGACAGCTTTCAGAGGGGAAGGAGGAGGGAGACTAGGTGAAAAAGGTAAAGGTATTAAACAAGAAATCCCTCATAGACACAGATAACAGTATGGGGTTTATCAGAGGGAAAGGGGTAGGGGGCGGAGGGGAGGGTAACAGGGGATAAATGATGGAAGGAGACTTGACGTGCTGCGGTGAACATAACAATACCATGTACAGATGATGTGTCATCTAATTGTACCCCTGAACCTATACAATTTTATTAACCAATGTCACTCTGATAAATTGAATAAAAAATATTTTAAAAATAGGATAAGATTCCCTTCCTTAATAAGTTTTCATTCTAATAAGAGATACATAGAAACCACTATATTGCAACATAAAATATGATAAATCCCATGCACAGTATAAAAAAGACCATAGATTTCAAACAGATTACTTTTAACTTTACAAAAATTAGTATTTTTATATAAGTTAAATTTAGAGAATCACAGGGGAAAAAAATGTGTACAGGTTAACTTTAATAGACAAATAGCCATAAGTAAATGGGTCTCTGTCCACGGAAAAGTATTCATTTAACACTGGTCCTGAAATTTGAGATTTTAAAGGAACAGCAGCCCTAACACATGGCAAATATCTAAACACCACCTATATTTTTGTGTATTTATTTTTGAATAACTTAATCTTACTGACTCCTGAATTTGTATGTACCTTGTACGTGTGCATATACATTTATAATATATGTATTATATTATCAAGACTGCCCTGCCATGCTGGTCAAAGAAGAGCAATTGCTTAGAATTCACATTTATACCAACACAGCTTTTACCTTCAAAAACCTTGAAAGAGATAGTGCCCATTCCCATAAATCTCACTCGGATGATATGTCTCATTGGTCAGAACCTTTGAATATCCTCTACTTCTCTGGACCTCTGGAGTGAGACTGTTCTTTCTTTCCCCTCACAACTCTCAAGAAAACAAATTCCCATCACAAACAGTGGGTTACTAGAGCTACAAAATATCCTGGCCCCCAATGAACAGATTCTCTGTTTACCAAAACTACTATTGAAGTAAAATAATTAAAACTAATATTAATAATAATTCTTTTTTTAAGTATTTTTTTTTTAGAGAGAGAGGAAGGGAAAAAGAGAGGGAGAGAAACATCAATGTGTTGTTGCCTCTCGCATGCCCGATATTGGGGACCTGGCCTGAGACCCAGGCATGTTCCCTGACTGGGAATCAAGCCCCCAACCCTTTGGTTCACAGTCCAGCACTCAATCCAGTGAGAAAAATCAGCCAGGGCTAAAAAGAATAATTCTTCTGTAAGAGAGATGAGAGTCTATCTTTGAAGTAAAACTTACTTCTTATCTCTTCTCTAGGTTCAAGTCCACCTAAATGGCCTCATGTTTCAATTTAGCTAAATTTTAAACCTTTAAATTGGGACAACTCTAATAGCATACACAATAAAATATTTTTTAAAAAATTAAAAACATAAAAATAAATAAATCATGAGTTATTACTGAAAGTGACAGTCTACTGTGCTCTTGGAAATTTCCACACAGAGACTCTGAGCTCAAGATTGAGCTATTCTTTGCCTCTTTTATACAACTTCTTCCTCCTTCATTTATACATTTATACAACTCCCCAAATCCATTCATTTCAATTGCATTTGTTGATTATCTCAGTACTAAGCCAAGGAAATACTATTATGAATAAGGCAATCTGTGCATCTATAATCTTAAGTATATAGAGCCATAAAACTGGAGGAACGAAAATAGAGAATAGGATAGATAAGATTCCTAAGGACTGAACCCTCAAATATTCCAATGTTCAGAAATCAGGAAGATATAGAGAAAGCAGCAAAGGATGCTGAGGAGAAGAAGCCAATGAAATAGTTTCATACCTAGCCTGTCTTTCTCTTTTCTTCTCCTTCTCCCCGTCCCTTCCCTTCCCTTCCCACTTCCCCTTCTTCTCACCCCTCTTCTTTCTTCTTCTTCCCCTCCTCCTTCCCCTTTCCCTCTCCCTCTTTTTCTCTCCCTCTTTCCTCCCAACCCTTATTTCTCCCCTAAAAGGAGTAACTTACTTGATTGTTAAGTTTAGAACAGAACCTAATAGCTAGTGACTCTACTGCTTCCTTTCTTCTTGACATTAGGGAGTTGGCTGCCTACAAGAAGCCTGTGTTCTCCTCTGCTTCCTTATGTGATAATATCTACAGGGACAATGTGAAAAAGTCTCCAATTCTCTGTGATACCCATGGCGTTGACAGGTAAATATACTTCATTCCTAAAATTCAGTATTATAAAGACCACTGGCTACAAATCTAAACCACATTCTCCAATGTCTGATTTACCAGTAAGAAAAACGACGTTTTAAACTATGTCTGCATGACTCCTTTGCCTTATCTTTTAATTGGTTCAAAACTCTGGCCATCAAGAATGGTCAAGTTCATCAGGTCCCCTCAAAATCCAATACCTTGAAACAAGAATTCAGACTCAGATAATGTATAAGAAACACTTTCAACTCCAAAAAGAAGTCCGTGATTTACACTCTTGCTTGTCAGATGGAAGTAGTCAAGATGGAAACAGAAAGTCATAGACTCAGAGATTTTAGAAGTAAAAGGAAAATAGGATCATTTCTTCCCAGATTTTTCATGAGAAAACTAAAACTCAGAGAGAGAACCTAACTAATGGCATGACTCAGGTCTCTCGATTCCCACCCACTCCAGTAAGAACTTTATCTCTGACGAAAAGCTTAGTGTTACTCAATCTCACTCATCCCTGAAGAAGAAACAAAACAGAGTAAGTGCCTTCCAGAAAGTTTTCCTCCAAACTATCTCTACCATTTCCCCACATGCATATTGACTGCAAAAAAAGAAGTGGATATTTGGCTACTTAAGATAATGCCACTCTTACATACTCTTCCCTGACTGATCTTTGCTTGTTCAAAGAAAAAGACTATTATTTCCTGCAATCACCTAGGTAACAAGATATGTCCACCAGAGATTCATGATCACCAACCTTAAAAGAGCCCTTACATTGCTTTTCTAGTCAGTGGCCTTCTTGCTCTTCTAACTGCGTTGAGTCACAGACACCTCCCTCACTCTCAAATGCTCTTTCTTCCTTCTCAGAGAAACTGAAGACCTTGGATAGCAATGTCCTCTCCCTCCCATATCCAACTCCACAACCCCAGCTAGATATGTGCCCAGACTCTCCTTTATCCTTTCAGATATAGTAGAGAGGTGTTCCTCAACCTCCCTAATGGCAATCCTCCCCTCTGTCCTCAGGTTCAATGCCCTGCCACCTTCTCAGATAAAATGCCACCATCAATTATCTCTTCCCTCTCCCACATCTTCTGCTGGCCCTCTCACCTGGATCTGTTCCATCAACATGTAAACAAGCTCAAATATCTTCTAAACAAAAACAGAAAACAATATCCCTTGACGGTGCACCCACTTTCACCTATAACCATATTCACGGCCAGATCAGATCATTCAAGGGACCTAAGTATTAAGGTATTTTTTTTTATTTTGCATTATTTTTCCCATAAGTAAACATTTAAATCACTGACAGAAAGCCAATAAAATTAGAAGTTTATGATGACTTCTTTAGTTCCTCATTTTCAAATTGTGCAGTACTAAATTCCTTCCAGATCTGCTTTGTTTTGGTGTTCCTTAAGCACACAATCTGCTAAATGGGTAACCGAGAATTTGCCCATTCTCTCTTATATTCACAACCAAAATGCCTACATTTTCTATAACTTGCCATCTTTATTTCCTCATTTCTCCTCCCATTATTTCATTAATCTGGCTTCGGTCATAATCACTCCACCAAAAGGTTTATTTCTGAGATAGTCATTGACTGCTAAGACATCTAACAGAAATTTTCCAGTCCTTATTTTATTGTAGATCAAGCACTCCATGTGATCAAAAATGGCTTCACCGAAAAGGTGACATTTGAGAAAAAAAAAAAAAACCTAGAAAATGGGAGAAAGCAATGAAAGTGGACTTCTGGGCAGAGGAAATGAGTGCAGACTTGTAAGCTGTAGCGTGCATGGTCACATCAGGGAACAGCAAGAACACCATGCAGGGGAGGCTCAGAGCACAGGGGTGAACGCAGAAGGACACGCCAGCATGTTAACTGGTGGTCTGTACAGGGCCTTGTAAGCAACTGTAAGAACTCTGGCTCTTACCCTAAATAAAATGAAAAGACACTGGAAGGTTTTGAGCAGAGAAATGACATGAGCTCACTTATCTTTTAAAAGTGCTGCTCTGAGTATGGAGTTGAGGGGATACTGAATGGAGAGTGAAGGCAGAAGCAGGAAGCCCAGTTAGGAAGTTACTATAGTAATCCAGCTGAGCAATTATGGTGGCTCAGACCAGAGCATAAGCAGTTAAGCTGGTGAACAGTGATCAGGTTCTGTACATATTTTGAAGATGGGTCCAATAGAATTTGCTGATGGATTGGATATAGGGTTTGAAAGGAAAGAGGGAAGTCAAGGATAACTCCCAGATTTTTGGCCAGGGCAACTGGAAAGATTAAGGTTCCATTTTCTTAGATGGAAACTTCAGAAGGAGCAGGTTCATAAACTAAGAGAAAAAACTCACTTAGGGACATGCTCAATTTGAGACATTCAATTTTAGACATACAAGAGAAACTCTCAAATAACCAATGGAATATATGTCCAGAAATCAAGAAGAGGTCTAGGCTGGAAATAGAAATTGGGGAGTCTTCAGTTCTATATATGGTATTTAAATCCATGAGCCTGAACAAGATCATGGATGAAGTAAAGTTAGAAAAGAGAAATGAAATCTGAGCACTCAATATTTAGAGCTTAGGGAGGTGGGAGAAACCAGCAGAGAAGACTGAGAGGAGCACCCAGAGAAATGGGAGTAAAACCAGGAGAGTTTTATACTTGAAAACAAAGAGAAAAAAGAGTTCCAAGATGAAAAGAGTGATCACCTATATCAAATGCTACTGATAGGTTAGGTAAGATGAGGTTTGAAAAATGACATGAAGGTCATAGTGACCTTGATACATTCAGGGTAAGTAAAGCAACAAGTATGAAAGTCTGGCTGAAGTAGTTCAAGAGAGAATTGAAGATAAAAGAGACAGTGAATACAAACAATTCTTCTGTGAAGTTTCACTGTTAAGGGAAGGAAATAAAATGGACACTAGCTAGAGACAAAGGTAAGAATTTGGGGTGGAGGAGAGGAGTAATTATTCAGGGAAGAGAGGAGAGAATTTCCTGCATATTTTCCTTACCTTTAAAGGTCCCATCCTAAGAGGAAATGGGATCACAGGTAAAGTGGTTAGCCTTTATTTATCTCTCTTATGATAAGTTTAGTTTATCTATAATAAGAGGAAAATGCCAGGTAAATGGATACAGACAGTGGAATGGGTGTAGATGTGGTGAGAGTTTTTGGAAGTTCTCTTCTGATTGCTCGTTTCTTTTTTTTTTTTTTTAATTTTTTTAAAGATTTTTATTTATTTTTACTTTTAGAGAGAGGAGAAAGGAGGGAGACAGAGAGGGAGAGAAACAGCAATGTATGGTTGCCTCTCACATGGTCCTCACTGGGAACCTGGCCCGCAACCCAGGCATGTGCCCTGACTGGGAATCGAACCGGGACCGTCTGGTTCCCAGCCCGTGCTCAATCCACTGAGCTACACCAGCCAGGGCTGATTGCTCGTTTCTTGATGCAATAGCATGCATGCTCATCATCTTAGAGTGAGAATGGAGGAGGAAAATATGAGGTGTGGCCAATATGAAACAATTATCCAGGATAGTTGAAGAGTGAATACTAGTAAAAGCCAGTATGATTTACAGGCAGCATTATGGGCACATTTAATATTAACAACCATACAAATTGAGTCTATTCAGCACCAGCACAGTCTTGTGTTTTTCTCCAGCATCAAGCATAAGTAAGGAGCAAGTAGAGAATTGAATTTAAGTAGGATTGTGGTTTTTCCAAGAAGATAGAATGAAGCAAGAAAAGATCAAAGGATTTGAGTCTGTATGCAAAGGAGTGATTATAATGATGTTATGGAACAAATGTAAATTGAATAAAGTGGTCCTTCTCACAAAAGGAATGAGAAACAGTGAAACAGTGAGCAATCAATGGATTATAGGTGCTGGTGGAAAGGCAACACTGGAGTAAGGGTATTAGAGAGAAGGACCTAGAAATGTAAGAACTGGTAGTAATAGGGTGGTTGGAATTGGGAGTAATGGCTTGAAAAAAAGGAATGTCAATGATGAGAGGTTGTAAACTTGAACATGAATATGAGTTATGGGAGATACTGCTATATTCCCATCCAACCTATTCCCTATTACTTCTGAGCACATAGCCAAATAATACATCCCATTTTCCCCTGCAGTTAGGTGTGGCAATGTAACTAACTTTCGGTCAGAGGAATGTAAGTGGAAATGATGAGCACCACTTACACCACTTGATCTGAATAAAATCAATAAAAATCTCTACCAGTATATTTTCCATTCTTTTCCCCTACCAGCTGGGTGATGAAAGAAGGGCCTATTAGCCTGAGTCCCTGAAAGGAAAGCCTATGTCCCTTTCTCATTGATTGGACTTTACATTAGTAAGAAAGAAAGAACTATTGTGTTAAGCTACTAAGACTTGGGGATTTACCCAGCAGCTAGGCTCAACTTAACACAATGATGATGCCATTAGCCAAGACAGAAATTCAGAAGCAGAAGCTGATGCACGGGTAAAGATAAAGACTTCAATTTATGTCATAGCTGGTGTGGCTCAGTTAATTGGAGCATCATCCCATGAACAGAAATGTCATGGGTTCTATCCCAAGTCTGGGCACATGCCTAGGTTGTGGGTTATGTCCCTAATCAGGGTGTATTCAAGAGGAAACCCACTCCTCTCTCTCTCTCTCTCTCTCTCTCCCTCCCTTCCACTCTTTCTACAATCAATAAGTATGTCCTTGGGGGAAGATTTTTAAAAAGATAAAGACTTCAATTTTGGCAGTACTTAGTTTGAGATTCTTTTGACATATCCAAGCAGCTAGAAATAGTGGTCCTGAAATCAGAAGGGACTTGGAGGCAAAGATTTGGAAGTTTGGGGAATACAAGTGACTAAAGCCTTGGTTCTAATTGAAATAACATAGGAAGATGGTATAGAGGAAAAAGATGAAGGCCTTGGATGAAAAAAAGTCAGCATTAATAGGAATGCAAAAAGAGAGACATCAGAAGGTAAGAGAACACTTTCTCAAAAATTTTTATGATTGATATTTTTTATAATAAACCAAAATAGTTGATCTTATAATTCTCTTTTAAAGGACTACTTAACTTGTTAAATTGATAGTCCTATAAATCATATTACTGCCTCTGCTATTAAAACCTTGAATATACAATAGCCAAGTGTTGGTAGCAACCTAAGAGTCCATCAGTAAGTGCGTGGATCAAAAAACTGTGGTAGATTTACATGATGGAATACTACTCAGCAGAAAGAAAGGAGCTCCTACTCTTTGTGACAGCATGGGTGGAACTGGAGAGCATTATGCTAAGTGAAGTAAGCCAGGTGGTAAAAGACAAATACCATATGATCTCACCTATAAGTAGAAACTAATCAACAAAAGAAACAAGTAAGTAAAATATAACCAGAAACATTGAAATAAAGAACAAACTGACAGTAACCAGAGAGGAGGGGCAAGGAGGGTTATGGGGAAAAAAAGGGGAAGGGTCATCAAGGAACATATTTATGACACATGGACAAAGCCAAAGGCAGGTAGAATCAAGGGTGGGAGTGGGGGGTGAAAATGGAGACAACAGTACTTTAATAATAAAAAAATACTTGAATTCAACAAACTCCTTAATGCTTTGCTTCACACAATGAAAGTTCTAAAAAATTTTTATTGCCATTTATTTTTTTAAATAATTACTTTATTGTTTTTCAATAACAGTTGTCTGCATCCTCTCCCCTCCCCTCCCCCCACCCCTCCACCCCACCTCCCTTTCCTGCCTCCCTCCCCACCCTTGGTTCTGTCCATGTGTCCTCTATAGTGGTTCCTGAAAACCCTTCTCCCCATTGTCCCCTCTGATAAAACCACTCTTCCCACCTAAAATGAAAAAGAAAATAAATATTGTACAAAGATTTGAAACCAAAACGTGGCCTTGATGAATTGTCACAACATTTTGTAATCTTTGGTACATTCATTGTCTTACCAGAATCATCAACTTTTTAACATTTGATCCTTTCCAAAATGCTTTCATATGCATCATTCATCAGATGCCCCTAACAATCTGTAAGATTGCTTAATATAGTTGGGGTTCCAGATATCTGACAACTTATCAGAAGGGACCATTACCTTAGTATGAGGCCTGTGTCAAAATAAAGCCCATTATAGGAGGTAAGAAAACTGTCTCCCAAGGATATCTGCAAGAAAAACATATCCATTTTTAAATTCTATTTTAATTCCATAGGTTATGCATTCATGAAGTCCCTTGTAGCCTGAGTCTCACAAATAATTTTACTGTGACACCTGGGAACATCTTACTTCCTGACTCACAGTTTGAATCACTATAAATGATCCCCCAAAGACAGTGAGCACGTGACAAAGGGAGTATCCTGGACAATACAAACAACTATTTGTTTGATAGTTACATTGTCCTTTGTCATAATTGCTTTTAGCAATCACAAATATGTTCCGATTAATTCCTCACAGATACGGATATGGTTATAGTAGTTATTTTGAAATACACCTGATTTAACTTGTTTTGTAAAAGAATTTTGATTCAAATTAAAAACAGCATTCAAGGCATCTCATAAATGCCAACCTCTGTTTAGGCCATCTCTTCAAATATCTTCAACTATTACTCTAAAATTATCAAATTCTACACAGCTGATTTTATGTGGTAACTTGGAAGGACTATAGTGACTAGTTGTTTGGTCAAACACTAGTTTACATGTTGCCATGAAGATATTTTTGGATTTGATTAATATTTACAATCAGGTAACTTCAAGGTGAGCACATTACCCTTCACGCTGTGAGAAAGCCTCGTTCAGTCAGGTGAAGGCCTTAAAAGCACAGAACAAAGTTTTCAAAGAACAAATTTTGCCCCCAGGACAGAAATTCTGCCTGAGCTTTCAGCCTTCAGACGCAGATCTGCACCATCGACTCCTCACTGGACCCTCAGCCTGCCAGTTCGCCCGACAGACTTCAGACGTGCCCGTCCCTACAATGGCAAAACTCATCCCCCTTTTAATAAAGTTAATACATTTAACATTTTTTACTATAACCTTGTCCCTGTCCAAAGCAGGAATGTACTTTATTCAATGTATTTTTTCTTAAGCCTTCTTAAATATTAATAAGTTGGTAGAAGCACAAAATGTTAGAAGGAGGAAGAGGAGCAGAAGGAGGAAGAGAAGGAGAAGAAGGAAAGAAGGAAAAAGAAAAAAACAAGCATGGTTCTTGTTCTCATTCACTTTAAGGAATTTTTTGGTATTAGAGACTTGAAAGATAATTTTAATTGATAAAAATATATCAACAAATATACCCTTGATTGAAGATTCAGAAATGAGTAAAAGAAGAATGGATTCTCCAGAAAAGCAGTACTACCTGTATGACTTCATTTAACCTCCCTGAATGTCTTATCTTCAACAGGGTTAGGGCTTCAACATATGAATTTTAGGGGGGTGCAATTCAGTCCAAAAAACACATTAAGAAACTAAAAAGAAAAAAAAATAAGAGGGAAAAAACTAAACCCAAAGCTAGCGAAAGAAAATAATAAAGATTAGATCAGAGATAAATGAAAGAGAACAGAAAAACAATAGAATCAATGAAACCAATTACTTGTTATTAGAGCAAAAAATTAATAAAATTGACTAACTTCAGCTACAATGGGAAAGAAAAAGAGGATGCAAATAATTTAAATCAGAAATGAAAATGGGGACTTTACAACCAACTTCACAGAAATAAAAATAAAAGAATCTTATAATTGTCCACCAATAAATTAGATGAAATGGACAAATTCCCAGAAACACCTACATTACTAATATTGACTCAAGAAGGAATAGAATATCAGAACAAAATTATAACAAGTAAAGGCATCATCTCAGTTATTTAAAACAAACAAACAAAGATTCCTAACTCATTAAAGTCTAGGGCTTCACTGGTGAATTCTACCAAATATTTAAAGAATTAACATCAACTCCTCTTAAAGACTCCTCTTTTTATAATATATTTTTTATTTAAAAAATTATTTTAAAATGTATGCCATAGTAAAAAAATTCAAACAGCAGAAGGAAGTGTCCATAGAAAAATCACTTCCTCACTCCACAGTCCCAACCCTAGGAGTTTGGGTACCATTTTCAAAGTGTTCTGTCCATACATAAGCATATTTTTAATTTAAAAAATATCCACATTTCATGAGTGTCTTTCCACATCAGCCATTCAAACCTTCTTAGTTCTTTTAAGACTCGATAATTAATTTAACCAATTGCCAATAGGTTGACATTTTGATGGATCCCAGTATTTTATACACAACATCTTTACATATAGGAAAAATGAACGGGAATGGGTGAGTGCTAGGAAACAGTTCTCCTAAGTTTACAATTTTTATTGACTAAAATAGATTCTAATGATTGGAACACACTTTCAACAGCAGTATGGCTAGGCTGGCAGGTGGACTCAAGAGCTTAGGATTTTATTACTAGTAAAAGAACAAGGTCATTCCTACGGCAATTCTAAAACAATCACATACAAATGCTCTCTCAGGTGAGTAATTACAAAGCACAGCAAACAGTAAAAGAGTAGCTTACAAGTAAAATGGTCACTGTTACTTCATGTCAAGGAAATAATTGAAGTAGCTCAGCCAATAACAAAATAAAAAGACATAAGTGTTTCAGAACAAGCTGTTTTATTAATTTGGTATCAAAAAAAAAAAAAGGCCCAGGCACTGGCTGGTGTGGCACAGTGGATTGAGTGCCAATCTGCAAACCAAAGAGTTGCCAGTTCGATTCCCAGTCAGGGCACATGCCTGGATTGTGGGCCAGATCCCCAGTGGGGGCCACATGACAGGCAACCACACATGGATGTTTCTCTCCCTCTCTCTCTTTATCTCTCTCTAAAACTAAATAAATAAAACTTTAAAAAAAATGTCCAGAAAAAAACAGAAGACCATGGCAAGTTATAGTTGTGTAAATGATGAAATCTGATATTTACTGTTTAAATTCAGTAGCTGAAAGACTCCCTTTGTAAAGAAGATGATAAAGGAATTTACATGCATTACTTCCAGACTGTATTACTCTTTGGAAAAATATAACCTACCAGGTAGAATTTGGGTATTATTGCTACCTTTTCCTTCACGTTTGCATCATGGTGATTAGTGACCACTCATTTTCTGGGCACATTCTTTTCCATAAACAGGAAAAACAATGAACCTTTAGTGAAAATAAGCTGAACAGCTAAATGGTCTTCCTTTCTGAGGCAGTTATTCACATCTTGAAATAGTGTAAGAACCTGAAGAAGAATCTCCTTTGTCATGTGGCCATAATAAAGGGAAAGGAATGATGAATCCACTCAGACACCAAGTAGTCCTTCTGTCATGGCTGGATTTCGAGACAAATTCAATAGCAGTTTCAGAACTTGAACCTTGGTGCTTCCATTTCCTGTAAGCAACACTTGCAACAGGTCTGGAACATACCCACCCGTTAAGCAGGCGGTCATTGTTAACTGTCATGTTTGTTAACAACTTCAGTCTGGCCAGCTGCACTGGGGAGTTCAGGGGACCAGAGAAGACATCCTCACAGAATTGATTGATGTATACCTTTACCTTGATTTAATTTTCAACATTCACACTCAGCTTACTTGGTGCACTTAAAGCGTTTAATACTGTGGTTGGGATCGTTGATTTTGCTTCCAACAATTGTTCTACCATTCAATTCACAAATAATGACTTGGTTAGCTGAAAAACCTGCATCGCCACCCAGAGTGCCCAAAGCTCTTTCAATAATTACAGAATTTCAAGCTGATAAAGGAGTTCCTGAAGTTGTTCAGCATTTAGGGCATCATCACATGGACCATTGGTTAAAACTTCTGTGACTTGGAGGGACCCAGATGAAACCCCTGGCTGCCTCGCCACTGGCCCCACATCAGCCTGCAAATGCAATAGCAGGAGTCAGCCAGAGGACCAGGCCCGCCACCACCCAGCCCGCCTCCCGGGCACTGACCACACAGTCACTGAGGCCAGGGCACAGTGCAGGGCATGGCGCAGGAGGCTCTTGGGTGCCAGCAAATGGGTCTGTGAAGCAAACGGGTCCTGAAGCCACCGGAGCTGGAGCTGAACTGCCATAGGAGAAATTGAACTCTTCTTAAAAATAGAACAGGAGGGAACATGTCCTAACTCATTCTATAAGGCCAGTTTTACCCTGGCCTTATGTATAGAATACCAAAGACACGTCAAGGGAAAAAAAAAAAAAAACACATAAAGACCAATGTTTCCTATGAGTATAGATGTAAAAATCCTCAGCAAAATACTACCAAATTGAATGCAACAGAATACTAAAAGACTTACACAGGAGGACTTCCGCCAAGATGGCAGCGTAGGTGGACGCACTTGTCATCCGCACATCCAGAGTATCTAAACAACGAATGCAGTAGCGAAAAATTAAACAACCAGAACGGACAGAATCGAACTGAAGGGAAGTCCGACACCCAGGAAGTAGGAGAAGACGAACATCCAGGCCGGTAAGCGGGGCAGTACCGGGCGGAGGAACGGAGAGGCAGCTCTCACAGAGGGACTCACGCCGCCAGTGCCTGAACAGGGCGCGACCCCGAACAACGGGTGAATCCCGCAAGCTGGTGACACTGCCAGAGAGAGGCCAGGGCTGAGCCAGCAGAACCCAGTCTGGCAGAAAAGGCGGTGGGGAGCTGGGGAGCGGAGGAGTGACGGGAGCCCATGGTGATCGGAGGTCGCCATTGCTTCCTCCCAGGCCCCGCCCCCAGAGGCAACGTCACCCAAAAAGCGACCAGGTTGCCGGCACCTGTGAGCCGACAAGTGCACCGAGATAAAAAGAATGAAAATGGCCAAAATGAAAGATCAGAACAAATTACAACTAACGGATGACGACATAGTCAACCTATCAGATGCGCAGTTTAAAATGCTTGTAATCAAAATGCTAACAAAACTGGAAGATAGGTGGACACAAATAATTGAACAGATGAAGAATACGATAAGGATAATGGA
>PVJI01026658.1:0-18758 GCA_004026765.1 Micronycteris hirsuta | reverse complement strand
AAGCTAATTTTTAAAATATGCCTTGCATTGGACATTTTAAAAAGTATTTGTTCAGTGTTTTAAACATTCATAATCTTTTAAAGAATCCAGTCAGTTATTCTGTTACCTTCTCTACTCTTTCCCTTTTTGATCTTAACCAGTTCTTCCTTGCTTCCAAACAGAAAGAAATCAAATTTAGTTAAATAGCCCTGGCTGGTGTGTAGCTCAGTGGACTGAGCGTGGGCTGCGGACCGAATGATCGCCGGTTTGATTCCCAGTCAGGGCACATGCCTGGGTTGTGGGCCAGGTCCCCAATGGGGGC
This sequence comes from Micronycteris hirsuta, assembly GCA_004026765.1. Lineage (NCBI taxonomy): Eukaryota > Metazoa > Chordata > Mammalia > Chiroptera > Phyllostomidae > Micronycteris > Micronycteris hirsuta. The sequence continues at coordinate 18,457 of PVJI01026658.1, read as the reverse complement.
CACGTGAGATGCAACCACACATTGATGTCTCTCCCTCTCTTTCTCCCTCCCTTCCCTTTTGTCTAAAAATAAATAAATACAATCTTTAAAAAAAATTTAGTTAAATATAAGTCAGTTTAACCTAAGTTATCTAAGATATTTTTAGCCTCCACTTGAGAGTTCAAGAAAAGCTGTGGTGACCAAGCTAGAAGGAAAAAGTTTTGTTTTTGTTATTATTATTGACCCACAAGGTATTATGGCTTTAAATGTCTATAAATCTTTGAAGAAGCACTCTTCAGATTTTGGGCGGGAGTGGGGAAAATAATGTGAGAAAAACTTTGGCTTTGATTTTTTTCCCACCAAATCAGGAAAATGATGTACCATCTGCTGGGCTTACACGTGTCAGAAACATGGATTTGGTCAAGAAACCCTTCTGAAGGGGTAGGAGCCCCTTGATTCCTAGCTGAGTTGCTAAAGTTCAGATAAAATATGCCATTATACTTGGGGAGGTTCAATTAGTTTGAGATAAATAAGGTGATTGTCAGATAATTGGTACTCAGGAAAAAAATCTACACAAAAATATTTATTTTAAGAGCTCTTAGGGAGTATTTGATCCCATCTCCCCCGAGCTGAATTTTCTTTACTCTGGAAGGTAAAGGAAAACTAAGGACAATGAGTTGGGCTCCTAGGAAAAGGAGACTTCTGCCAGGAAGTGACCCTTGCTTTGTTTGACTTGTACAATGTAAGAATTTTACTGCTTTCTGGAAAGCTGGCTCCCTTTACCACTTATCAATGATAAGTCATGTCTCCTTCAAAATTACGTAGACACCTGGAACTCACTGAGGAGAAAGACCTTGAGAAGGCCTTGAGAAGAATTGAGGACACAGGAATGAAAAGCTAAGCACACATGTAAAGATACAGGAAAATATAGAAAACCAGTTCTTCCTAACTTTTTTCACCATTAAAGTGATTACTTTTATTCTTTAAGGAATAAAACACATTTATTTATTTATTTTTAATTTTATTTATTTATTTTCAAAGAATATAGGGGGAAGAGTAGGAGAAAGAGAGGAAGAGAAATATCAGTGTGTGGTTGCCTCTCACATGGCCCACACTGGGGACCTGGCCCGCAACCCAGGCATGTGCCCTGACTGGGAATCGAACCAGTGACCCCTTGGTTCACAGCCCTCACTCAATCCACTGAGCTACCCCAGCCAGGCAGGAATAAAACACATTTAAAAATCAGGTACATATCTAGGGGCATTCTAGCTGTGTGGAAAAGGAAGAACAAATTCTTTTCTTTTAATTAGAGTCTTTTTTTTTAAGATTTATTTAATTTGTATTGCTTATTCTATTACAGTTGTTTTGCTTTTTCTCCCTTTCCTCGCCTCCACCCAGCCCCAACCTTTCCCCTCCCTAAGTCAATCCCCATATTGGTGTCCGTTTCCATGGGTTGTGCATAAACATTCTTTGGTTAATCCCTTTACTATCATTCATCCTGTCATCCCACCTCATGTCCCCCTCCACCCCAGTTTCTGGCAGCTGTCAGTTTGTTTCATGTATCTAAGCTTTTGTTACTATTTTGTCTGTTAGTTTACTGTGTTCATTAGATTGTACATATAAATAAGATCATGTGGTATTTGTATTTCACTGACTGGTTTAATTCACCTAGCAAAATATTCTCCAGGTCCACCCATGCTGTTGCAAAATGTGAGTTGCTTCTTTTTTACTGCTGTGTAGTATTCCATTGTGTAAATGTACCACAGCTTTTTTTATCCACTTATCTACTGATGGGCACTTAGGCTGTTTCCAAACCTTGGGTATTGTAAATAGTGCTGCTATAAACATAGGGGTGCAAATATTGTACTGGTGTTTCAGGATTAATTTTTTTTTATTGTTGTTCAAGTATAGTTTTCTGCCTTTTCCCCCGACCCTGGCTCTACACCCCAGGATTCTTAGGATGTATTCCTGGAAGTGGAATTGCTGGGCTGAAAGGGAGTTCCATTTTTAATTTTTTAAGGATACTCCACATTGTTTCCAACAGTGGCTGCACCGGACTGAATTCCCACCAACAGTACTCTAGGGTTCCCTTTTCTTCACACTCTTACCAGCACTTGTTGTTTGTTGATTTATTGATGATAGCCATTCTGACATGTGTAAGGTGATATCTCATTGAGGTTTTAATTTGCATTTCTCTGATGACTAGTGATGTTGAGCCTTTTTTCATATGTCTATGGGCTCTGTGTATGTCCTGTTTGGAGAAGTGTCTATGCAGGTCTTTTGCCCATTTCTTAATTGAGTTGTCTTCTTGGCACTGAGTTCTTTATTTTGTATATTAGTTCTTTGTATATTTTGGAGATTAAACCCTTATTAGGTGTAACACTGGTGAAAATGTTCTCCCATATGGTCAGTTCTCTATTTGTCTTGCTGATGGTATCTTTAGCTGTGCAAAAGCTTTTTAATTTGATGTAGTCCCATTTGTTTATTTTCTCCTTTGTTTCCAGTGCCTTAGGAGATATATTGGCAAAAATATTGCTATGTGGGCTATCTGAGATTTTACTGCTTATGTTTTCTTCTAGGATTTGTTTTTATTTTTTTAAAGTATATATTACTGATTATGCTATTACAGTTTTTTTTGTTTTTTCCCCTTTATCCCCCCTTTGCCCTGCACCCCCCAACCCTCCAGCATTCCCCACCCTCCTTAGTTCATGTCCATAGGTTGTACATATAAGTTCTTTGACTTCTGTTTCCTATACCATTCTTAACCTCTCCCTGTATATTTTGTACCTACCAATTATGCTTCTTATTCCATGTACCTTCCCCCACCCTGACTCTTTTCCTCTCCTTCCCCACTGATGTCCACTTCTCTGATTCTGTTCCTGTTCTAGTTGTTTGCTTAGTTTCTTCCTTTCTTTTTTTTTTTTAGGTTCAGTTGTTGATAGTTGTGAGTTTGTTGTCATTTTAATGTTCATAGTTTTTGATCTTCTATTTCTTAGATAAGTCCCTTTAACATTTCATATAATAAGGACTTGGTAATGATGAACTCCTTTAACTTGACCTTATCTGGGAAGCACTTTACCTGCCCTTCCATTCTAAATGATAGCTTTCCTGGATAGAGGATTCTTGGATGTAGGTGCTTGCCTTTCATGACTTCAAATACTTCTTTTCAGCCTCTTCTTGCATGTAAAGTTTCTTTTAAGAAATCAGCTCACAGTCTTATGGGCACTCCCTGTCCCAGGACTGTCTCCTTTCCTCTTGCTGCTTTTAAGATTCTCTCTTTAATCTTGGGTAACTTAATGATGATGTGCCTTGGTGTGTTTCTCTTTGGGTTCAACTTCTTTGGGACTCTCTGGGCTTCTTGGACTTCTGGAAGTCTATTTCCTTTGCCAGATTGGGGAAATTTTCCTTCATTATTAGTTCAAATAAATTTTCAACTTCTTGCTCTTATTTTTCTCCTTCTAGCACCCCTATAATTTGGATATTGGAACGTTTAAAGTTGTCCCAGAAGTTTCTAAGCCTCTTCTCATTTTTTGGAATTCTTGTTTCTTCATTCTGTATGAATTGGATGTTTATTTCTTCCTTTTGTTCCAAATTGTTGATTTGAGTCCCAGCTTTCTTCCTTTCACTGTTGGTTCCCTGTATATTTTGCTTTATTTCACTTTGGGTAGCCTTCATTTCTTCCTTCATTTTGTGACTGAGCTCAATCAGTTTTGTGAGCATCCTGATTACCAGTGTTTTGAACTCTGCCTCAGATAGGTTGACTATCTCCTTGTCGCTTAGCTCTTTTTCTGGAGTTTTGATCTGTTCTTCCATATTTCTTTGACCCATATTTCTTTGTCTTGGGGCACCTGTCATGTTGTAAGGGGGCAGGACCTTGGGTATTCTCCAGGGCAGGACAACCCTCTTTGCTGCTGCTGTGGCGCTGTCTGTGGGGAAGGGTTCAGAGAGGAAACAATTCGGCTCACTTGCTCCACTCTAGCTCCACTTTCCAATGAACAAACAGGTGAGACTGGGAGTTTCTACCACCATGGCAACCCCTATGTGTCGCGGATTTCGTCCCGCAAAATCCGTGGGGGGGACCACACTGATCACGTGAATCAAACTCACCCAGAGACACACTTGGAGAATAGAGTCCGGCAGCCACGCGTCTTTCCCTCCATCTTGGAAAAGGCCCCTGGCGTAGCTCAGCTGGGCTTTTTATTAGAAGCTTTAGGACACATTTACATTGGATTGATTATTCAAGGGCTTATGCAGAACAGCGGTTTTCAGTTGGGTCATGAGGATATATGGGAAGGGGATAGATAAGGGGTAGGTTTACACAGTAAGGTAAACATTTAGGGTACAGAGCATTAGGTTGTAAATTCAGGTCCAGTGGCAGCAGGACTAGGATAGTACATTAAACAGGAGACAAGTAAATTGAGGGTAAGCTAACTAGGGCTGTTAACTTTTAGGACCATAAAACATTGAGGCAGGGATTCAATAACTTAAGCTTCTTGGCTTTGGGGAAGGAGAGACTCAGCAAGTCAGAGAATTCCTTAAGATACATTTTTGCCAAATTCCCATTAGAGAATTCCTTTTCTTTTTCTTTTTTTTTTTTTAAAGATTTTATTTATTTATTTTAGAGAGAGAGGAAGGGAGGGAGACAGAGAGGGAGAGAAACAGCAATGTATGGTTGCCTCTCACATGGCCCTCATGGGGACCTGGCCCGCAACCCAGGCATGTGCCCTGACTGGGAATCGAACCAGGACCCTCTGGTTCCCAGCCCGCGCTCAATCCACTGAGCTACACCAGCCAGGGCGAGAATTCCTTTCTACAGACATGAATCACGCTTGTCCACACGGGAATAATTTATTCACGCGGAGCCGTGCTCTTTACGCGTAAATTCCCAGGACTTAATGTTTTTTCATGCGTGTGGAAAGAATTCCCACACCTGTGGTTGTTTACAGCTATCTTGAGTCTTTAGTTTCTCATTCAGCCAGCCCCACCTCGCCTGCGTAGTTCACTGCCTTGCCATGGGTCCTCTCTGCTCGCCTGGCTGCCTGTCTCCATCCCTCCTTCCAGTCTGGTGAATGTTTCTTTGCCTTCTTGGTTGACTGACTTCCATGCAGTTTGATTTTCTGGCTCTTCTGGTTGTTTATAGTTTTTAGATTGGTCATTATCCTCCTTTTGGTTGTGCAAGGAAGCAAAGGGTTTCTTGGCCAGAACTCAGCAAAACCCTCTTCTAGGATTTTTATGGCTTCATGGCTTACATTTAAGTCTTTTATCCATTTTGAGTTTATTTTTGTGTATGGTGTAAGTTTGTGGTCTAGTTTAATTTTTTTGCATATACCAGTCCAGTTTTCCCAACACCATTTATTGAAGAGTGATTAGAATTCTGTATAGTTTTGTTAAAATTTGACCTCAGAAAATATGCATGCAAGAGGAGTATAGAGTGAAATATTTCAAGTATTGTAAAAAGAAACAACAAAAAAATCCCTGGCTGGTGAGGCTCAGTTGGTTGGGTGTTGTCCCACATACCAAAAGGTTACAGGCTCAATTCTTTGTCAGGGCACATTCCCAGGTTATGGCACATGCCTGGGTTGCGGGTTCAGTCCCCAGTCAGGGTACATGCAAGAGGCATAACCTGGGATAGATGTTTCTCTCTCACATCAACATTACTTTCCCTCTCTTTCTCACTCCCTTCTCATTAGAATCACAAAGAAAAAAAGAAACAACAAACCCCAAATAACCCATTAACCTAATTCTATATCCAGTGAAATTATCCTTCAAAAGTGAAGGATAGCCCTGGCTGGGTAGCTCAGTTGGTTATAGTGAGGATCCACCCAGATTGTGGATTTGGTCCTGGTTGGGAGAGGCAACCAATCAATGTTTCTCTCTTGCATAGATGTTTCTCTTCCTCTTTTCCCCTCTCTCTAAAAATGAAGTAAAAAAAAAAAAAAAAAAAAACAACCAGTGAATGCATCTCTCTTTCGCTCTCTCTCTCCCTCATGCTCTGTCTTTTTCTCTCTCCTTCCTTTCTCTCTCTAATCAATAAATTAGCCCTGGTCAGGTGGCTCAGTTGGTTGGAGAATCGATCGGTGCACCAAAAGGTCATGGGTTCTATCTCTGGTCGGGGCACATATCTAGGTTGTGTGTTTGATTGCCTGGTCAGGACGTGTGTGAGAGACAACTGACAGATTGTTTCTTTCTCACAATGATGTGTGTGTGTGTGTGTGTGTGTGTGTGTGTGTGTGTCTGTCTGTCTCCCTTCCTCTAACTAAAAAACAATAAACATATCCTCAGGTGAGGATTAAAAAAAATAAAAGTGAAAAATAAGTAAAGACTTTCTCAGACAAAAACTGAGGGAATATACGTCTGGCAAGACTTGCCCTGTAAGAAATAATTTTTTTTTAAAGATTTTATTTATTTTTAGAGAGAGGGGAAGGGAGGGAGGAAGAGAGGAAGAGAAACATCGATGTACAAGAGATACATCAATCAGTTGCCTCTGACATGCCCCCAGCTGGGGACCCGGCCCGCAACCCAGGCATGTGCACTGACTGGGAATTGACCTGGCGACCTTTCAGTTCGCAAGCCAGCACTCAATCAACTGAGCCATACAAGCCAGGGCAGAAATCTTAAAAAGAACTTATTAAGGAAGAATGAAAATGATGGCAGAAACTCAGTTTTATATAAAGGACCAGAGAAAGAATAAATGAAGGTTTCAAAAACTTTATCTACAGATCTACGTAATACACAGAAACACAGGGAGGATGCCAAACACAGGAGACAAAGAAATATGGCTCAAATGAAAGAACAGAACAAAACCTCCCCAAAAATAACTTAATGAAATGGAGATAGCCAACTTATCAGATGCAGAGTTTAAAACACTGGTGATAAGGACACTTGGAGAACTCATTGAGTACAGGCACAAGCATAAGGGAAGAAATGAAAGCTACACTAATTGAAATGATGAAAAATCCACAGGGAACCAACAGTGAAGGGAAGGAAGCCAATGTTCGAATCAATGATTTGGAACATAAGAAATAAACAGTCAACCAGAACAGAATGAAGAAACAAGAATTCAACAAAACAAGGAGAGAATAAGAAGACTGGCACATTTCCAAGAATGCCAACATCTGAATCATATGGATGCCAGAAGGAAGTGAGGAAGAGCAAGAAATTGAAAACTTATTTGAAAAATAATGAAAGTAAACTTCCCTAATTTGGCAAAGGAAATAGACCTACAAGACCCAGAAGCACAGAGTCCAAAACTAGTTGGACCCAAAGAGGACCATACCAAGAAACATCATAATTAAAATTCTAAACGTTAAAGAGTCTTAAAAGAAGTGAGAGAAAAGCAGAAAGTTACCTATAAATGAGTTCCTTTAAGACTGTCAGCTGATTTCTCAAAAGAAACTTTGCAGGTAAGAAGGAGTTGGCAAGAAGTATACAAAGTGATATGAAGCAAGGATCTACAACCAAGATTAATCTACCCAGCAAAGCTATCACTTAGAATATAAAGGCAGGTAAAGTTCTTCCTAGACAAGGTAAAGCTAAAAGAGTTCATCATCACCGAGCTCTTAGTATGTGTAATGTTAAAGGGACTTAAGAAAAAAATCAAAACTATGAACATTAAAATGACAACAAACACAACTATCAACTGAATCTAAAAAACAAAAACAAACTAAGCAAACAACTAGAACAGGAACAGAGTCATAGATATGGAGATCATTTGGAGGGTTATTAGCAGGGAAGGGAGAGGGAGAATGGAGGAAAAGAAGCATAATTGGTAGGTACAAAATAGAGAGGGGAATGTTAAAAATAGTACAGGAGAAGGAGAAGCCAAAGAACTTATATGCTTGACCCACGGACATGAACTAAAGGGGTGGATTGCTGGAGGGAAGAGGGTACTGGGCGAAGGTGGTGCAAAGGGGAAAAAAATTGGGACAACTGTTATAGCATAATCAATAAAATCCACTTTAAAAAAGCATGTGTTTGAACTCAAGCACTCCACTTTGTCATTAGGCAAGCCTCATTTACCTCTCCGAATTTTCTTTAAAATAAGCTTATGGGGTTTTTAGCATTGTGAAGAATACATAAAATAATATATAAAGCAGTTAGCATAGTACCTTATAAGAAAAGTGCTAAATATACAAAAACTACTATAAATAAAGGTCTTTCCTAATGTTCTCAGTAAGAATGTTATTTGTTTCCAAATACTAAATTCATACTTCTATTCGAACATTTATCACAGTGTCTTATTTACCCACTTAAATGTGAGTTCTTGGGAGCTGAAATTGTGTCTTATACAATTTTTTATTATGAGCACCTACCAAGCAAGTGCCAGTTAATTTTTTTGAAGGGTTTTTTTTTTTGTTTTTTTTTTTTTTGAGAGAGGGAAGGGAGGGAGAAAGTGGGAGAGAAATATCAACTGGTTGCCTCTCACACACCCTGGGGACCTGGCCCACAATTCAGACATGTGCCCTGGCCAGGAATCAAACTGGTGACCTTTTGGTCCACAGGCTGATGCTCAATTCACTGAGCCACACCAGCCAGGGAAAATTTTTAAGTACCTGATATTTGCCCTGGCTGGTGTGGTTCAGTGGATTGAGTGCCAGCCTGCGAACCAAAGGGTCGCTGGTTCAATTCCCAGTCAGGACACATGCCTGGGTTGCGGGCCAGGTCCCCAGTAGGAAGTGCACGAGAGGCAACCACACATTGATGTTTCTCTCCCTGTCTTTCTCCTTCCCTTATCTTCTCTCTAAAAATAAATAAAAAGATCTTAAAAAAAATAAGTACCTGATATTTTTCGGATGAATGGATTATAGGCAATAAAATATAGAGCAGGGTTCTCAATTTAACATGCAAGCTTTTCAAGACTGAGTTTAAAATGCAGCTTCCTAAGCCTCCAATGTCATGAGACTGATTTACTAGAAATCTTCATTTTAGCAAGGTACCCATTCCCCAACCCCCAAGGTTATTTTGGTGCAGTGAGCTTTGCACAGAATCTTGAGGAACAGTATATAAAGAATGAATTATCGGAACATGCTTTGTCTGAAATTAAAATAATGGAAGTATAAATAATCTTAGTAATTATATTTCTTATTGACCCTTGTCCTATAGACTTTATAAAGAAGGGGAGAATACGCTAATTATAAGCACAATTATCCTTTCACATATTGTTAACTCTGTTGTAGTTACATATGTTACTCCGTTTAGAACTTAAGACTTCCAGCTCTTAGATAAATTCAGGTGTCATTCACAAGTAGATGTTAATAGGACAGAATGTATACATTCTCTTAATGGTAATAATGGTATATAACTGGGTAAGTCATTTTGATTAGGATGGAGACATTATTCGAACTTCCTAACATTGGTTAGTTTCCAGGTTAGCCTTGATGCCCTCTGCCCGCAGTCTATATATGTTATTTGTGTGTTCTAATTTTCTACACAGGATGAAACAGAGGTTGGTATCCTAATGTATAGGCCTTGTGTGGGAAGTTTTTATTTCCAGTTAAAATAAGTTGTAAAACTGCACAGAGAGATCAGAGAGCCAATAATTACCTTTATTTACAGAAATGTGAAGGCCATATGCTTTAAACGAGGTGTTTTGTAGTGAACATTCTGCAGGTTCAAACTGAAGACACCATTTTGAGATACAATATAAAAATAAACAGTACCAAGAGTTGCAAGAAAGAATTCAATTCAACTTCCACGTGCCCTAATCAAGCTGAAACTTTCCACAGAAAAACCTGGTTTCAATTCATGCCGAATTGTTCAAATGGAAAGAAAAACTAAGTCAGATAGAAACAACACACGGGCTGGCTTTTGAATTTGTAGAGAGCCAGACTAAAGCTCTCCTCAACCTCACGTCGAGAATCTGTCTCATGTTAAACCTTATTTCTCCAGTTACCTAAGCGATACATGAAGTATTGAGTTGGGGGATTTTGTAGGGCTAAACAGGTTTGGAGGAGAGATGGAAGTTATGATTTAATTATTTCTGATCAGGAAGATTTAGTATCAGACCTGAGTCACCTGTATTAGCCCTTTGACAGCCTATTTCTCTGTAATGGTTAAGAGGCAGGATCCATTACAAGCCTAGCAAATGCTCGACATTAGCACAACTTGGTTCCTGTTCACTTTTTGTCCCTAATCTTGAACTTTGTTATCAGTATGCTTTTGTCACCAAACTGTCCCTCCCAAGTAGGAGTTTTCTTAATAAGCTTCTCTTTGCACTCAACTACTAAATTGAGAAAAACATTTTAAAGATTTGCCTAGAAAGATGGTTGAGACAAGACTAATGACTAAGAAGTTATCTGTGGATTAAATATAGACAAAATGATTCCAGACTGCTTAAATATAGATTGAATCTATTAATTTATGTAAAAAGCCCAAGTAGGGAAGAAGAAGACCTGGAGTCTAGACACTATCTAGATTTAGGACTTGCTGCCCTTCAGCAATTGAAATTTACAACTCAGCTCAAGCAGAGTAGTGAGATTTAAAGTTGTCTGGAGAAATCCGGACAGTCCTATGCTAAAGGGTGGAAACTCTGATGCCACCTTCTTCCCTTATGAATTGTAATGCTGACTGCATGAAGGAGGTGATCGAGAGAGATATTTTTTCCATTTAGACTTCTGTCTTAATGATGGAATAGAATAATGCTAAGAAAGAGGATAGAATATATTTCTGGTTCTAGGGCTATGAGAACCAGGTGATCAAATTTGGAATACTCTCATTATGTTTGAATAGGGAAGTGAGAAAATCACTAGCAGGACATACAATCTCAGAGACCACCTGCTCTAAAAATTAGTTTGTTTCCATTGACCCTTATTCAAAGAGGCAGTTATTTCAATAAGCTACATTACCTAGCAGAATCTGAGAGAAAAAGACTGAAAACATGTATTTAAGATAGAAAACAGACTTTAAAAAATGTAATAAATGGTTTTCTCTACATCTCAAATTCAAATTGACATTCACAATTCTGTGGCTGGAGATAATCTTGCTTATCCAAAAGCACACTAGATGGAAGGAAACTAAGAAATGAGAGAAAATGTTTATTGGGTGTGTGTGGACTCACCCAATTTATTCACATCTGGACTGAAAGTACAGAAAGAAGTAAAGTTTGTTTATAGAGGTCAAGGTCTATGGAGAAGCCCTGAAGGTGTACTCCCCAAATCACAAGTCTGATTCAAGAGAAGAAAAGAAAAATAATGAAAAACATCTTATTACACAAAACTCAGTGAGGGTGTCTCTGACAGTCAGCAGGCCAGCAGGGGAAAAATGAGAAACCCATCTGTCGGCTTTAGGATTTATTGAAGGCGGCCAGCACAGCCCAGATCATCTCTGTAGCACTGTGCTTTGTCCCCTCTACTTCAGGGTCCAGTTCTACTAGGTCCTTGGCTCGATTCATTGCCACATCATACTTGTCATCTGTCAGAGAGGAGAAGACATTTTCTAGCACGTCAGAGGAGTGGGCTAGCACCAGGAGTGCTAGTGTTCGCTTGTCCATGCGCTGAGGATCATTTACCCACCGCTCTAGAACACTATCTTGAAGTTTTCTCACTAGGCGCTGTTTCTCTGTTGTGTTGGTCACTGGATGAGTAGTCATGTCAAATAGGAGGAAATTCTGCTTCTCAGTGGTTAGAATGCCTTTCTCTACCAGGTTCTTTGCAATTCGCTCTCTTACATTTCTCAGCTGGTATTGTAATTTGAAGGGGTTCCAGGTCTCGCCTATGGGGAAAAGAAACAGAAAACTTGGAACAACACTATAAACTAACCAGACCTAACACACAAGACATCTTATAGAATATTCAACCCTATAACAGCAAAATATACATTCTTCCCAAGTGTACATGGCACATTCTCCAGGAGAAACCATATGCTAGGCCTTAATAAATTTGAAACAGGCCTAGTAAATTTAAAAGAACTAAAAATATACAAAATATGCTGACCAACCACAATGGAATTAAGTAAAACTTGTTAACAGAAGGAATTAACAAAACTTGTTAATTTCTGTTAACAGAAATTTGGAAAATTCAAAAATATATGGAAATTAAACAACATATTCTGAAAAATCCAGTGGGTTGAAGAAGAAATCATAAGGGAAATTTAAAAAATACTCTGAGCTGAATGAAAATGAAAACACGACATACCAAAACTGACAGGGTGCAGCTTAAAGCTGTGTCGAGGAAAATTTATGACCCCAAGTGCCATTCTAGAAAAGATGTCAAATCAATAACCTAATCTACCTTAAAAAACTAGGAAAAAAAAAAGCACACTAAACCCAAAGCAAGCAAAAGAACGGAAATTATAAAAATTAGCGTGGGAGTAGAGAAAATAAAAACAATAGAGAAAATAAATCAAAAGTGGTTTGCTGAAAAGATAAATAAAACCAACAAGCTTAGACGGACCCAGGGAAAAAGAGAGAAGACTCAAATTACTAAAATTAGGAATGAAAGAGGAGATATCACTACTGATCTTAAAGAAATAAAAAGGGTAACGAGGGGATACTATAATCAACAGTACACCAACAAATTAGATAACCTAGAGAAAATAGACAAATTCCTTAAAACACACAAATTACCTAAATTGACTGAAGAAGAAAGAGAAAATCTGAATAGACCTACAAGTATAATAGATTGAATAACTAATTTTAAAACTTCCTACAAAGTGTGGCCAAGATGGCTTTACTGGTAATTCTACCAAACATTTAAAGAAGAATTAATATCAATCCCTCACAACTCTTTCAAAGAAACAGAAGAGGAGGGAACACTTCTTAATCTATATGGTATTACTCTGATACCAAAATCAGACAAAGACGTCACTAGAAAACTACATGTCAATATCCCTTATGAATATGGGTACAAAACACTCAATAAAATACTAGCAAACCAAACCCAGGTAGGACTTATACCAGAAATGCAAGGTTGTTTTAACATCTAAAACATCCAATTATGTAATATACCATATCAATAGAATAAAAAACAAAAAAGAAATGATCATCTCAATATACACAAAAAAGTATTTAACAAGATCCAACATCCTTTTACGATAATAACACTCAAGAAACTACGAATAGGTGGGAACTTCCTCAGCCTGAGAGTGGGAATTTATGAAAAACCCACAGCTGGCATCATACTCCATGGTGAAAGACTGCTGTCCTGCTAAGATCAGGAACAAGACAGGGGCATCCATTCTCACCACTTCCATTTAGAACTGTACTGGAGATTCTAACCAGGGAAATTAGGCAAGAATAAGATATAAAGGTTACCAGATTAGATGGGAAGAAGTTAAACTATTTTTATTTTTAGTTAACATGATCTTGTATATAAAAAAATCTAAGGAATACATTTAAAAACTATTACACCTAATAAACAAGTTCAACAAGGTTGCATGATACAAAATTAGTACATAAAAATCAATTGAGTTTCTATACATTAGTAATGAAGAACTGGAAAATAAAATTTAAAAAATTTGCCCTGGCTGGTGTAGTTCAGTGGATTGAGTGCGGGTTGGGAACCAGAGGGTCCTGGTTCGATTCCCAGTCAGGGCACATGCCTGGGTTGCGGGCTGGGTGCCCAGTGGGGGCCATGTGAGGAGCAACCATACATTGCTGTTTCTCTCCCTCTCTGTCTCCCTCCCTTCCCCTCTCTCGAAAATAAATAAATAAAATCTTTAAAAAAAATTTAAAAAATTACATTTACAATAGCATCAAAAAAGAGCAAAATACTATGAATAAATTTAACAAAAGAGGTATAAGATATACACTGAATATGATAAAATATTGTTGAAAGAAATTACAGAAGATCTAAATAAATGGAAAGATGTCCCAGATTCACAGAAATAGAGATCACATGGAAGATTATCAGTAGGGAGGGGGCAGGGGGGAAGTAAGGGAAAAGGTACAGGGAATAAGAAGCATAAATGGTAGGTACAAAATAGATGGGGAAGTTAAGAACAGTATGAGAAATGGAGAAGCCAAAGAATTTATGTGTGACCCATGGGCATGAACTAAAGTGGGCGAATGATGGTGGAAGGGAGGGTACAGGGTGGAGGGGAATAAAGGGGAGAAAAAATGGGACAACTGTAATAGCATAATCAAGAAAATATATATATATTTTTTTTAAAGATTTTATTTATTTATTTTTAGAGAGAGGGGAAGGGAGGGAGACAGAGAACGAGAGAAACAGCAATGTACGGTTGCCTCTCACATGGCCCTCACAGGGGACCTGGCCCGCAACCCAGGCATGTGCCCTGACCGGGAATCGAACCGGGACCATCTGGTTCCCAGCCCGCGCTCGATCCACTGAGCTACACCAGCCAAGGCAAGAAAATATATTTTAAAAAAGAGACTGGAATAAAATTTTTGCAAATCACGTATCTGATAAGGGATTTGTATCTGGAATATATTTAAAAAGTATAATTCAATAGCAAAAAGGTAAAACCAATTAAAAATGGGTACAAGATTTAAGTGGACAATTCTCCAAAGAAGGTATATGAATGGCCAATAAGCACATATAAAGATGTTCAACATCATTAGTCATTATGGAAATACAAATAAAAATCACAGTAAGATATTACTATACTCTGACTGGTGTGACTAAAATAAAAGTAACAAGTAATGAGGACATAGAGGAACAGAAACTCACACACTGGTGGTAGGAATAAATGTAAAATGATGTTACCAACTGTGAAAACAGTCCCTATTCTGGTCCCCCAGAAGTTAAAAATCTAGTATGGGGTGTAACAGGGAGACAAAAATAATATTTGAAGGGCCCACTTCAAATATCTAAATGATAGCTTTGCTGGATAGAGTAATCTTGGATGTAGGTCCTTGCCTTTCATGACTTCAAGTACTTCTTTCCAGCCCCTTCTTGCCTGCAAGGTTTCTTTTGAGAAATCAGCTGATAGCCTTATGTGAACTCCTTTGTAGGTAACTGTCTCCTTTTCTCTCGCTGCTTTTAAGATTCTCTCCTTAGTTTTAATGTTGGGTAATGTAATTATGATGTGCTTGGTGTGTTCCTTCTTAAGTCCAACTTCTTTGGGACTCTCTGAGCTTCATAGACTTCCTAGAAGTCTATTTCCTTTGCCAGATTGTGGAAGTTCTCCTTCATTATTTGTTCCAATAAGTTTTCCATTTTTTGTTCTTCCTCTTCTCCTTCTGGCACCCCTATGACTTGCATGTTCGAACGTTTAAGCTTGTCCCAGAGGTTCCTAATCTCTCCTCATTTTTTTGAATTCTTGTTTCTTCATTCTGTTCTGGTTGAATAAACATTCTGTTGAATGTTTATTTCTTCTTTCTGCTCCAAATCATTGGTCTGAGTCCTGGTTTCCTTCCCTTTACTGTTGGTTCCCTGTATATTTTCCTTTATTTCACTTTGCATAGCCTTCACTTCTTCCTCTATATTGCGACCATATTCAATCATTTCTGTGAGCAACCTGATTACCACTGTTTTGAACTCTGCATCTGATAGGTTGGTTATCTCTTCATCCCCTAGTTCTATTTTTGGAGCTTTGATCTGTTCTTTCATTTGGCCCATATTTTTTTGTCTTGGTGTGCCATAGAGCCTTAGGTATTCGCTAGGATGAGTCAACCCATGTTGCTGCGCTGTGGTGCTGTATGTGGGGGAGGAGTCCGAGAGGGAACAATGCCACTTGCTTTGCTCTTGGCCAGCTTTCAGTTGCTTCCTCTGCTACCCACAAGCAGATTGGGCCCTTCTGGTGCTGATTCCTGGGTGGGTGGGTTTGTGTACATTCTAAGACCCTGAGGGTCTCTCCAACGAACTCTCCTGTGAGGCTGGGAGTTTCTCTACTACTGCAACCCCCACAGGTCTTGAAGCTTTCTTTTCCCACACTGGAACACTGGGTTGCACGGTCTGTCTCACTCCCTAGTTGTTCCTTCTGGTTTATCCACATGCAAATGTGGGACTGCCTCATCTGCCAGCCTCCACCTCGCCCACCAAGTCCTCCAGCCACCACCTTGCCATGCATCCTCTCTGCCCTAGCTGCCTGTCTCCACCCCTCCTACCAGTATGAATGAATATTTCTTCTTTTAACTCCTTAGTTGTCAGACTTCCATACAGTTCGGTTTTCTGGCAGTTCTGGTTTTTTTTTTTTTGTTTTTAAATTTGTTGTTGTCCTTCTTTTAGTTGTGTGAGGAGGCAAAATGTATCTATCTATGCCTCCATTTTGGCCAGAAGTCCTCAAAAACATATTTAAACAGGCAGAAGAAAGATTCAGAAAACTTGAAAATAGAACAATTAAAATTATATATTCTGAGGAATGGAAATAAAACAAGTGGAAAAAAAAAAAAAGGAATAGAGCCTGAGGGACCCCTGGGACACTGTCAAATGGACCAAGATTTGCATTGTGGAAATCACAGAAGAAGAGTCAGAAAAGGGGGAAGAAAGAATAGCTGAAAAAGTAATGGCTGAAAACGTCCCAAATTTGATGGAGGACATGAATCTACAAATCCAGGAAGCTTAACAAACTCAGTGTTGAATAAAACATCTGTACTGAGACATATTCTAATCAAACAGTTGAGAGCCAAAAATAATCTTGAAAGAAGGGAGGGGGAAGTGAGTTGTCACATCCTAGGGACCCCTAATAAGATATTAGCAGATTTCTCATAAAAAACTTTGGAGGTCAGAGCCTGTGGGCTGATATATTCAAAGAGCTAGGGGGAAAAAAACAGCAACAACCCAAACCCTTTCCAATGGAGAATTCCACTTCCAGAAAAACTGTCCTTAAAAAATATGGGACAAATTGAGACTTTCCCAGAAAACAAAAACTGAGGAAGGTTGTTACCACTCTATAGACTTGTCTGCAAGAATTGCTAAAATGGAGTCCTGCAGGTTGAAATGAGAGGTAGACAGTAACCGGACGCGGTATGAAGAAATAAAAATCCTCATTTAAGTTAAATACGCAAACAATTATAAAAGCTGTTATTATTATAATTTTGGTTCATAACACCACTTTTTTATTATCTATTTGCTTTAAAGGATAAATACATTAAAAACAATAATTAATCTATAACTGGGCACACAATCTATAAGGATATAATCGATGACATCAAAACAAAAAGAGGGTGGAATGGAGCAGTATAGGAGCAGAATTTTTGTATGTAATTGATGTTAAATTGGTATAAATTCAAATTAGGTTGTTATAAATTTAGGATGCTAAATGTAATCCCCATGGTAACACCAAAGAAAACAGTCACAGAATGTACACAAAAGAATATGAATGGAAATCAAAATGTTTCATTATAAAAGAAAAATCAACGAAACACAAAAGAAGACAGTAATGCAGGAAATGAGGGTGAAAATCAAGCTGTAAGGCATATAGAAAACAAACAGCAAAAAACCCCTAGCAAGCCCTGGCTGGTGTAGCTCAGTGGATTGAGCACGGGCTGGGAACCAGAGGGTCCTGGTTCGATTCCCCGTCAGGGCACATGCCTGGGTTGCAGGCCAGGTCCCCGTGAGGGCCATGTGAGAGGCAACCATACATTGCTGTTTCTCTCCCTCTCTGTCTCCCTCCCTTCCCCTCTCTCTAAATCTTTAAAAAAAAAAATCCCTAGCAAAATGGTAGAAGTGTCTCCTTATCAGTAATTTATTTAAATGTAAATAGATTAAGCTATTCATTTACAAAGTAAAGATTGGCAGAATGGGTTAAAAATATGATCCAACTATATGCTGTCTATAACACACTCACTTTACATCAAATCAGACACCAATAACCCTCATGAATATAGATGTAAAAATCATTAATAAAATTTTAGCAAATTGAATTCAACAGCATATTAAAAGAATTATTCACTATGATCAAGTAAAATTTATCCAAGGAATGTAACATAAAATCAAATGGGCAAAGAATCTGAATAGACATTTTTCCAAGAGGAAAATATAGATATCCAATGGACACATGAAAAAGTGCTCAACATCACTAATCATCAGGGAAACAAAAATCAAAACCACAATGAGGTATCACTTCATACCTGTTAGAATGGCTATCATCAAAAAGGTAAGAAATAACAGGTGTTGTGGAGGTTGTGGAGAAAAGGGAACACTTGTGTACTGCTGGTGGGAATATAAACCGGTGTAGCCACTACAGAAAACAGTATGGAGATTCCTCAAAAAATTAAAAATAGAACTACCATAAGACCCAGCAATTCCATTTCTGGGTATTTATCCAAAGGAAGTAAAATCACTAACTTGTAAAGATACATGAGCCCTCATGTTCACTGCAGCATTATTTGTAATAGCCAAAGCAAGGAGGCAATCGAAGTGTCCACTGATGGATGAATAAAAAAAGAAAATGGGAGGGACACACAGAGGAGTATTATTTAGCCATAAAAAAGAACAAAATCTTGCCTTTTGAGACATGAATGGACCCTATACAAGTGTTATATGTCAGACAGAGAAAGACAAATACCATATGATTTCACTTACATGTGGAACATAACCCCCTCCCTGCCAAACCACAGATAGAACAGACTGGTGAT
>PVJI01026657.1:0-18746 GCA_004026765.1 Micronycteris hirsuta | reverse complement strand
CTGCAGACTCCACAGCCTTATCAAATCCCCTTACTCTTCCTTTGTTCCTCTCCAATGGTCACTTCTTCAGGGGTTACTTGAAATCCAGAAGTTTTCCAGTGGTGCTCTAAATCTAATAAGGGCAACACATTCAGACCTACTTGGGAAAAATATATGTTAAATTGCTATTTTAGTCACATTTTCTGTATAGTAACCTGGCAGTGTAGGCGTATTTGTGTTGTATTGGTCCCTCTTTTTCATCTTTTCGGTTGTCAGAACTCCTCCACCTATTTTCCCCTTGTCAGTGAAGTATGCCTCCTACCTCGTCCCAAGCCGGAAATCTCGGTGCATCCTTGTTTCTTTCTTCTTTTTCACCAACCATGTCATACTGGTCACCAAAGCCCTTATCATTTTTAGCTTGAACCATTACAGTAGTTCCCTACCTTTAAATTTATTTTAAAGATTTTATTTATTTATTTTTAGAGAGAGGGGACAGGAGGGAGAAAGAGAGGGGGAGAAACACTGATATATGAGAGATACATCTATCAGGGCTGCCTCTCGCACGCCCCCCACTGGGGGCATGGCCCACAACCCAGACATGTGCCCTGACCAGGAATCAAACCTTTTGCTTTGTGGGAAGACGCCCAACTCACTGAGCCATACCTGCCAAGGCCCTACTGCTTTTTAACACTCTATTCTGGTTTTTTTGTTGTTACCAAAGTAGTAGTAGTTTTAAAAGTGTTTTATTTTATTTTATTTTTACAAATTTTATTATTGAGGTAACATTGGTCAATAACACTATGTAATGTAGAACATTGTCATTTTATATCTGTACACTCTATTGTGTGCTCACCACCAAAAGTCGTTTCCTTCTGTTACCTTGTATTTGGCCCCCTTCACCCATTTTGCCCTCCTCCCACTCCCCTTTTCCTTTGGTAACCACCATTCTGTTGTTTGTACCTATGAGTTTATTCTGTTTTGTTTGTTTCTTTTTTTGTTTTACCTTTTACATATGAGTGAAATCAGGTAGTTTTTGTCCTTTTCCATCTGACCTATTTCACGTAGTATGATACTCTCAAGATCTATCCATGTTGCAAACGATTCTGTATAGAAGACTCTAAAGATGCCACCAAGAAAACTATTAGAAACAAATACAGTGAAGTTGCAGGATGCAAAATTAATATATAAGAGTCCAATGTGTTCCTATATACTAACAACAAAATTTCAGAAAAAGAAATTAAAAAAAAATCTATTTGCAATTCCATCAAAGAGAATAAAATACTTAGGAATAAACTTAACAAGGAATGTGAAGGATCTATACGCTGAAAACTACAAGACATTGTTAAAAGAAATTGAAGAGAACACAAAGAAATGGACAGATATTCCATGCACGTGGGCTGGAAAAATCAACATAGTTAAAATGGCCATATTGGCCCCGGCTGGTGTAGCTTAGTGGATTGAGCGTCAGACTGCAAAGCAAAGAGTCTCCAGTTCGATTCCCAGTTGGGCCACATGCCTGGATTGCAGGCCAGAAACCCAGTGGGGGGCGTGTGAGAGGCAACTGCACGTTGATGTTTCTCTTCCTCTCTCTCTCCCTTCCCCTCTCTCTAAAATCTTAAAAAAAAAAAAAAAAAAGGCCATATTGCCCAAAGCAATACAGAGATTTAATGCAATCCCCTTCAAAATCCCAAGGGCATTTTTAAAAGATATAGAACAAAAAAATCATCAGACTTGTATAGAACCACAGAAGACCTAAGTGGCCAAAGCAATCCTGAGAATAAAAGAACTAAGCCGGCAGTGTCACACTTTCTGACTTCGAAATATAGTTCATTCTTCTTATGGTTAAGTAGTATGCCATTGTTTATGTATATACTACATCTTTATCTCCTCATCTATGGATGGGCACATAGGTTACTTCTATCTCTTAGCTATTGTAAATAATGCTGCAATAAATACAGGGGTTCATATATCTTTTCGAATTGGTGTTTTTATATTCTTTGGATAAATACCCATAAAAAGTATATCTTTTAAAAACACAATCTGAACTTGATACTTTTCTATATGAAACTTGTAGCTTTTTATATTTCGACAGTGTAAATGCTACTATACTCTTTAGCAAGGCATATGAGGCTCTTCATGATGTGGCTGCTTCACCTTTCCCCTCCTTTCCCCTCACCAGTGTTAGTTGTGGTGACCTGATTTGCGAGGCCGCTCCACTCCCTTGCACACCTGCATTTGCCATACTTGTGTTTATCTTACTTAATCTTTCAGTGGTATTTCACACCATTGCACACTCCCTCTCTTTGCAACACCTTCTTTCCTTGATTTCCATGGCATTCTTTCTGGAATTTTTTCTTACCTTTCCGGTAGTGCCTTCCTTCTTTTTGGCTGGCTACTCCTCTTCTACTCAGCATTTACATGCCAGGCTTTCTTAAGGCTCAGTCTTAGGTTCTATTTTCCCGCTTAAGCCTACTGTATATTTAGACCTGCTCTATATATCAGTAGTTTACTAGAAGAATTTTTATATTTAGCAAAAGTATATAAAAATTATGTACAATATTTGTTAGTGTACATTTTTTCATAGCTCTTTGGTTACTATAAGAGAATAAGGATATTTGTCTACAGTTTCAGTCAATGAGAACTAACATCATATGTCAAAAGCACTAATTTTTTAGATGGTGGAAGCTAGCCCCCTTGGCCCCTCCCACAGTGTGCTTTCTTCAGTTCGAGTGAGTGCTCGTCTCCACTGTCTCTCTGGTCCCTCATTCTGCTGTTGTAGAAAATGATTAGATTTTAGCAACCTCCCCAAAATGTTGAGTAGCATCAAGTAGCATCTATCATGTCTACACACCTTCCTAAATTAAATGGAGCAACTAGGTAGAAATTAGGGCAAGCTTTGATATTTTTCATTTAGAAGAAAATTTTTGTTTTGAGAAATAAATTGGAATTATTAGTTAAGACTCTATATAATGTTTTTTATAGTCCAGATCCCTGACAGGAAATTATTCTGAATAAAGTAAAAAATACTGTTAAAGGACAGAATTATTGAGTAATCAGTATGTAAACTTTTTGATGATGTAAGATGTGCTTATTAGAATTGCTCCATTTGATGAGCTCACTCTTCCTGCTATTTCCTGACATTCCATTTATGATACTGAAGAGATTCAATCTTTGATAATAGTAAAAGGTAAAAGGTTAATACAGGAGTCTGATGGGGCTGCTCCCTCAGTACTGAAGAAGTAATAATGACATTGCCAGAATTGAATAGAAAGTATTAGTATGGAGAAAAAAGTTGAACTCTTAATATATTTAATTTTTAGAATGAGATTAAAATAGTATTGCAAGAAGCATTTTACATAATTGAACGTAAGTAAGATAATTTCATTTGCATTTTATTGTTTCTAATCACAAGAAACTGGGAACTGTCCCTTTAATGAAACCCTGTTTACCTATCTCTTTTAGTAGGCGTGGCTTAGGAACCTGTAGAGTGAGGTATAACTTCCAATTCTGCATTCTGACCTGCCACCTTGGAAAGAATGCTGATACTACAAACCAGGAAGTGACAAATAATGTGCTTTAAACTACAGTACAACTTGTTTTTTTAAATAAGGAAAAGCTTTTTAAAACAAAACTAGAAGATTGAAGCAGTGATTTTACATAGTTATCATTAAATATTTGGAACACTGCTGTGGGATAAAGACTTTGCAGCACATTGAGAATACAAAGCTTTCTGGGCCAGAAATTGATCTTCTGACTTTTGAGCCTTATCTGATTACTGCTTGGTTCATCTTTATTTTGTTAAAGTACTCTTGCAGGCTGAAACGGGGAGACTCTTCATTGTTTGCAGGTAGGTGTTCAGTCTTTGTTTAAAATTTAGGTTGTTTTTATAAGGTTACTTAACTCCGAATCAGCTGCCGATTATTGAAAGAATAATGAATAACTGTGTGGATATGTGTTTCAATGTTTGAACGTTCAGCATGGCTGTAAATAACTGCATTTTTGTGACTTCTGGCCAACTTTGAAAAAAGTGTCATTTTTTAACAAATTAGCAAATCTGTAAGGTGGTGAGTTGTGAGTTCTATTTTGTTTTCCATTAACCTTTTATGTATACATTAAAAACCCTACCATATTAAAAAATACTGAAATTACCCTGTTATTAATTTCCCAATAGTATTTGATACTATAATTAAATCATTTATTTATGTAGTCAAATAAAATGGAATTTTTGTTTTATTTTTTACTTATAAGTTTCATTTCTTTCACTCTTAGGAAGCTGCCTGAATAGTTATCATTGGTTCATATCAAAGCTTTAGTCTGCTTTTGGTATATTTTAGTATCTGTTATTTCAGAATAGTTTTTATAAGAGGTTAATATTCCAGAAGTATATTGAAATGTTGCTGGTTTGTCTTTATAATGTTAACCATCCATTTATGATACTAAAAGTATTTCAAAGATAATGTCTTTGGAAAACTGAGTTAGTTTATTAGCATGAGCTAACTGCTGTTGTGAAAAAAAGTTCACAAATAGCTCCTCTGGAGTAGGGGTCAGAAGGAAATGTGCGGGGATACCTTTAAGATCATGGACAGTGGTTCCTTAACTGTCTCTACTGTGAGCGATCCTTTTGATTTTTTTTCATATGGATACTATGCTTCAAAAGACTTTCTGTCCACCAAACAAGTGGTGTATATTAAATAATAAAATGTTAGAACATTATTGTTTATTAGTTGTATGTTATTTCCAATGAGAGTTTATTATCAGTCTGTCATAACCACTCTAGGTTAATATAAAGCAGCCCCAAACAGAGAGGCTGGACATTTTACTTAGCTTGAATAACTTTACTGTAGGTAACCAGATATTTTTGACTTTTGAAATGCTGACAATATTCTCTGAATTTTCATCAACTACTCTTGCGGAATCTTAATACACTGGGCATGGCAAATTGGGAACTAGTAGTCTAAATTGCAGGAAATTTGTTCTTAATTTATTCAAGGTTTCATGAAATGTAATGAAGTTTATTACGTGTAATGTAACAAACAAAGATACCATAGCTACTAGACAGAGAAACAAGGAGAAAGAAAAAAGGAAGTGGAGGGACTTCTGGTTAAGACGGTGGTGTGGGAAGACATGGCTTGCTTCTTCGCATAACCACATCAAAATTACAACTAAAATATAGAGCAACCATCACTCAGAACTGTCAGAAATCAAGGTAAATGGAAGTCTGACAACTACAGGATTAAAGAAACTACATCCATCGAGATTGGTAGGAGGGGTGCAGATGTGGAACGGGTTAGTCTCCCAACCACGTGTGGTGGGTAAAAATTTGGGAGAGATATCTTGGAAGAAGGAATCCCAGGCCCCCCACCCTTTAAGGTTCCAGTGCCAGGAAGATAAGTCCCCACAACTTTAGGCTACAAAAACCAGCAGGGATTGAGATGGTGGAAGCCCCAAGGAGTTCCTCTTAAAGAACCTACACATGGACTCACCTATTCAGACTCACTCCCTCTGAGCTCCAGTACTGGGGTAGTGGTTTGAAAGTCACCAGTGACATACAGGGAGGAACTGAAATGTCTGGCATCAGGTGAGCAGAGGCCATTGTCCCTTTTCTAAACCCTCCTCCAGTAGAGCTGGCAAGCTGGTACCATATCTGAGACTCCATCAACCTGGCTAACACTGTTTGACCTGCCTTGGAGATCCCCAGAGACTCTGCCCCACTCAACTTCTGGACCCACCCAAGGTGCCTTTCCATATGAGTCTTGGCTCATGCTTCACAACTTCCTAAATCCTGTCATAGAAACAACAGCTGGCCTCAGTGAGCCTCAGGGCTGGCACTAGCAGCAGCTTGGCTTCACCTGGGAATCTCCAAGCCCTGCCCAAGTAGCAGCCATCTCAGATTTCTTTGTAGCTCAGGCACGGTGGCCCTGGGAAAAACACAGGTGGCAGCTGACCTTGGCCTGCACCACCTGGGAAACTCCAAGGCCAGCACATCCAATGGACAGCTACAGACCACATTGGAGTCCCTGCACAACTGATCTTCCATGGACAGTGGAGGTTGGTGGTAAGTGGTCACAGCCAATCCTTAACAGCTGACTCACCTGGGTAAATCCCTCTCATTGATCTGCCAACAGTAACCAAGGCTCAACTACAAGAGGAGGGTGTACTCAGCCCACATGAAGGGTGCATCTCGAGTACCCATCTTGGGTGATAGGGGAGGCTGTGCCACTGGACCCTACAGGACACCTACTACATTAAGCCATACTACTGAGACACAGAGTCAAAGCTGCTCTACCTAACACATAGAAACAAACACAGGGAGGCTGCCAAAATGAGGAGACAAAGAAACATGGCCCAAATGGAAGAACAGATCAAAACTCCAGAAAAAGAGCTAAATGAAACAAAGATAATCATTCTATCAGATGCAGAGTTCAAAACACTGGTTATGAGGTTGCTCAAGGAACTTAGTGAGGACCTCAGCAGCATAAAAAAGATCCAGTCAGAAATGAAAGATACACTAATTGAAATAAAGAACAATTTACAGAGAAACAACAGTAGAACCAAGAACCAGTAGAAACAGCTGATAACCAAATCAATGATTTGGAACATAAGGAAGCAAAAATACCAACCAATCAGAAAAGAAGAAAAAAGAATCCAAAAAATGAGGATACTATAAATAGCCTCTGGGACAACTTCAAGAAGTCCAACATTCACCACATAGGGGTGCTAGAAGGAGAAGAGGAAGAGCAAGAAATTGGATATCTGTCTGAAAAAATAATGACAGAAAAATTCCTTAATTTGGTGAAGGAAACACACATGCATGTCCAGGAAGCACTGAGAGTCTCAAAAAAGATGGATGCAAAGAGGCCCACTCCAGGACACATCATAAGACTGTCAGCTGATTTCTCAAACTTTGCAGGCTAGGAGGGATTGGCAAGAAATATTCAAAGTCATGAAAAGCAGGGACCTACAGCCAAGGTTCCTCTACCCAGCAAAGCTATCATCTAGAATTGAAGGGCAGATAAAGAGCTTGCCAGACAAGAAAAACTAAAGTAGTTCATCATCATGAAACCATTATTATGAACTGTTAAAAGGACTTATTTCAGGAACAGTAGAAGATCAAAACTATGAACAATTACATGGCAAAAAAAAAAATACATGTCTTTCAACAATTAAATCTAAGCAGACAAGAACAGACACAGAATCTGAATACTGAGAGCATTTTCATGGTTGCCAGATGGGAGGTGGGAGGTGGAGAGTGGGTGAAGAGATGAGGGAGTTAAGTACAAATAGGTATTACAGAATAGCCACGGGGATGTAAAGTACAGTACAGGAAATGGAGTAGCCAAAGAACTTGTGCACATGACCCATGGACATGAACAATGGTGGGGGGAATCGCCTGAGGGAGTAAGGGGTGCTGGGCGGAGGGGTTCAAAGGGGGAAAAATCAGGACAACTATAATAGCATAATCAATAAAATACAATTTTTATAAAAAAGGGAAGTGGTATTTTCCATAGGTAATACCAGGGAGGAATTCAAAGCAACTGTATGTTTTGGCTCCATTAAATCTCTGTATATTTATTCCTACTATTTCCCAACTTAAAATTTTTACTCCATTAGGCTGATAAACTCTTAACTGACTTCAAAACAAATATTACTTAAGTTCTTCATGTATTTATCCCATATTTGTATGTTGGTTTTCCTTTTCCAAAATTTTCTCATTTCTCCATTTCCCCCATTCATGTCCTTCTTTCAGCTCAACTGAAGACGTTTCTCCAATGTGAAGCCGCCTCTGATCACCCTAACCCACAGTGGTATCACAGTGTTGATTCCACTGGGACTTAAGTTCCTAATAATATAGCTTGTCACATTTAATTGACATAAAAGTCTCCTGGGTTTCTTGAACTATATTGTAAGCTGTTTGAGAGCATTTTATCCTCCTTAGCATCTAGTGGAGTAAATTACATTTGATAGGTTCTAAGTAAATATCTATTGTATAAATAAGAGAGATAAAGAATCTGGCCAACAGTTGCTTCAGGTGTTGCCTCCCTCTACCTTGCTTAATCATGTGATTAACCATTAGAAATGTTTCTAGAAATGAGACCATTGGTTATCACACTATTTTTGTTTTTGTTTTGCTATGTAATGTGAGTTTTTTGTATTAAATTATTTCAATACTGATATGGTACCTACAATGAAAGAATGAGATGGGCTATCTTAAAAATAAATCAAGCACTGGCTGATGTGGTTCAGTGAGTTGGGCATCGTTCTGCAAGCCAATAGATCATCAATTCTATTCCCCTTCAGGGCTCATGTCTGGGTTGTGGGCCGGGTCCCTGGTTGGTGGCGTGAATTAGGCAACCGATCGATATTTCTCTCCCTCTCTTTCTCCCTTCCTTCCCCCCTGTCTAAAAATAAATAAATAAAATCTCTAAAAACTAAATTAAAAATATTCTGAATTCCAATCCCTTGCATTTTATATTTTAGGAAAATATAATTTAAGGTTTACTGCTATGTAAGGGTTTTTAAATGGCTAAAATATGCAGATATATTATAGATTCAGAGGATGGGTTCTGTTTGATGATTAGAACTCTGAGTGGTGATTTGGTGGTCATGGTAAACTGTTGGGTTGCAGAATTTAAATTGCAGATTAGGAATTGCTGGAAACCATGAACACATCATTTTATAAAAAAAAATTTTTAAAGCATCCTTCCTTCAATTTACAGTAGTTATCATATATTATGTACTTTATTCCCAGCATGAACTCTGCCAGGTAAGTGTTGCTAACCCATATTTTTAAAGCTATGGAAAATTGATGTTTATTAAGATCACATAACTACCAAAGTTATACATCTAGTAGCTGCACAACAGGTCATTTTTATTCAATACTTCAAAATCCGTGTTTGAATCAGGGTATTAAACGGTCTTACTTTTTTGTGTCATTTTAGCGCTTGACCAGACAGGAGTTCTGGCAGCTGCTCCAGCAGAACTATGGCACTGAACTAGGCTTAAATGCTGAAGAGATGGAAAGCTTGTCCCTGTCGATCGAGGAAAATGTGCAGCCAAGGTACAGCAATGTTTTGAAATGTCAGGACTTCTTAATCATTATTCAGAGCAGAATTATTGTAACCTTTACTAATTCAGAATTTCTATTAATTCACTCTTGGGTGAAATTTGCCTCCATTTTCCCTGATGGAATGGAGTGAAAGGTGAAAACAGTGAATCGGTAAGCAAATACAAGACATACAAGGAAATATGTCTTTGTAACTGTGTCACGTAGGATTTGCTTGAAGTGTAGTTTTAGTAAACTTTTTAAATTAAGGATCTGGAGAAGTACTTAGTGAAATCTCTGTGCTTATAGGTAACAATAAAGTAAACTAGCTGGTAGATATTTTTTTAATTCTTAAAAAAAATTATTTATTTATTTATTTAGAGAGAGAAGAGAGGGAGAAAGAGAGGGAGAGAAACATCAATGTGCCAGAGAAACATCCATTGGTTGCTTCTCACATACCCCCAACTGGGAACCTGGCCTGCAACCCAGGCATGTGCCCTGATTGGGAATCGAACCAGTGACCTTTCAGTTTGCAGGTCAGCACCCAATCCACTGAACCACACCAGCCAGGGCAGCTGATAGATATTTTGAAGGATACACAGGTACTGCAACTTTTCCTCAAGGATATCCTAGCACAGTGCTTGAGATGTAGTTGGCACTCAACAAATATTGAATACATTAATGAAAGGAGCTTGTAGCACTGTAGGGAATGCAAATAATTATAATACAAGTTTGAAAATGATAAGGGCCAAATGAAGCAATAGATAATGTGATAAAGAAATTCAGAGTGGAGAGATATTGTTCTTGACTGATGGGAATTCATTTGGAAGAGTAGATATTTTTATTAACCTGTACAAGTAAGAGTGCATTTTGTGTAATGATAATTGAGGGCATAGCAGTAAAAACAAGTGAGGATAATATATTAAAATTCTAAAGTGAACATTATGCTAAGTGAAAGAAGCCAGTCATAAGTGACCACATATTGTATGATTCCGTTTACATAAAATGGAGTCCAGAGTCAGTAAATCCAGAGACCGAAAGTAGATAGTAGTTGCCAGGAGCTTGGCAGAAGGAGAGGGAGAGTGACTGCTCATGCGTACGGGGCTTCTTTCGGGGTGACGGAATGTTCTAGACTTAGATGGTTGACTGCTGCACAACTCAGTAAACCACTGTAGTATATACTTTAAATGGAGTGAATTTTATGGTATGTGAATTATAACTTAATAAAACTTATTAAAAATTCTGTAGCAAATCTTAAAATTGAAATCTTTCAAAAGTCTTGATGTGTCTACAGAATTTTTACACCATCTAGTCTTCTAGTTATGCTGATCCTATTTATAGTGTTTTAGTTAAGCATCAATATTTAACAGGATTTTTTACATGGTTACACATGCATATTTTATTAGTTTTCTGTAAAGTTAAAAATTCCTATTGTACTGCTCTCCTCGTCAAGTTTATTAGCTTCTTTCAGGTACTGGAGTTGGGTAGAAAAGCAACTGGTACAATGCAAAGACGCTTGGATGGTGGTAAAGAAAATCTGGATTCTAGTCTGGACTCTGTCACCAAGTAGCTGAGCAACCTCAACCAAATCACTTAGACTTTCTGATCCTCAATTTACTCATCTGTGAAATGAGGCAGTTAAACTAGATGATCTCGAAGGTCCATGCCAAAAAGTTTCTAGCCTTTGAAGGAAGAAAGGGTAAATATTTTTGACTAGCTGCTTTATACACTCTAAGGCATGAAGCAGCTCGAGGTCACCAGAAAAGATCCTGTTTCCTTGGTGGTTGAGTGCTTTCTAGGAAAAGATGTGGCATGATCCTCATTCCACTTTCTACTCCTTTTCCCATTCTTCTAGTCTCTGAAAGAAGTATGTCTGTCTCAAACCTTTATTTCCTCAGCTTTTCCATCTTCCTACTCTTCATTTTCAATTTCTCCTTCACTCTTCCTCCTCCTTTTTTCTTTATTTCTCCACAACCCACCTCCATCCTTAAAATCCTCAAGTTCAGACACATGGCCGGTGGGTTAGTCACAAGGAGCCATTTTTTCCCCTTTGTTTCCCTCAAAGCCCTGCCTGCCTGGCCAAAAGTGACTTGGTAGCAGACCTAGGTATTATTTGGTTGGAAGAGAACAGAGCTGAAAGGCCCTTTGGCATTTCTGTTCCTTCCTCAGGATAATATGGCTTCAGAGGTCAGGCTGCTACTTTATTTTTGAAAAGCTTTAAGTGTATATGTTGCAGTGATTACACAGAATAACAATTTCTCAATGAGGCCAAGCACTGGAAATTAGATCAGTTGTGCTCTTTTTATATTTAATAGATTTTTCTTTCTCTTTGCTCCCTGAGAGAAAAAAAAAAGTAGACCCCAGGACATTTATCGCAGTCTTGTCCTGACCATTTGAAAGCTGTTCCTTAAACCTTGTTCTTAGAAATAAGGAGAGCAAGAAGGGGGCATGGACTGGTCGATGGGCTCTGTGCTCAGACGTCGGGGGCTTCCATTCCGGGGGGGACTCGCCACTCAGCTGGGACTAAATTGGAGGGAAGGAGCCTTAAACTGCCCTCTGCTGCTGACGGGCACCGACTCAAAGCACTGTCGTGTCCATAACTGAGATTTAAACAAGCAGCGTTCATTGTATTAGTTATGGCCACTTGTACTTGGTTAATTTTATAACAGTTTCTGAAATTTATGAAATCGCGTATTAACATTATCTTACTTTCAGAAATAAAGTCAATTTGCACATGATTTAAGAAAATAGTGTGTTATAAGTAGGGGCTTATTACATTACAAAAAACCATTTGTTGTCAAAATGCTTTATAATAGAAAGGACCTCAGTGAAGAGACTAAATCACTTACTTGTGTGACCTTGTTTATGTTTCCATAATGATGTGTTTCTTACAGAAGTCCTGAAAGAAGCAGCTTGGATGACTGTGGGGAGAGAGATGAAAAATTATCCAAGTCTATCAGTTTTACCCGTGAATCAGTTAATCGGGTTTCAGAAACAGAGTCAATCGATGGAAATCTACCGAAAGCGGTTAGTAACACCCCTTTTAAAATATAACTGATGCTGCCATGTGTTAACCAGAATACAAGATCAAAATACAATATACACAGAATGTTTAAAACTTAAGACATCAGGCTGCTCCTTTATTTTGGGAGAAGAGTTTCACGTCTCTAAGTAGCAGAGGTTAAGATGGAGAAATTCATAGTTGGCAGAAGTTTTTCCCCAAGTAGGGAGTGCGTGTGGTGGAATCTGTTTTGAAAGGGGAGATGAGAATCCTGCTCAGCATGTTTGAGTAACAATAGATGCTTCTTAAGCGGACTACCGAAGCAGGTGCACCTAGTTAATTACTGGGTTTCATAGTTCCTTCCTTTATTTTTTCAAGTATCATTAAAAGCCCACTGATTTTTGAAAAATTTCAATGAGTTTCTATCACTTGGAGTCTTTTTTTTTTTTTTTTTTAGTACTCAGATGGCCCCTTCTGAGTCCTTTCAGATTGGCTTCTTTGTCCTTTTGAAGTGATCAATAATTTCTGAAGGCTTCCTTTCTTTCTGGTACAAGAACATGCCCCAGGCACATTTTGTGTGCTTTCTGTCCTAGAAATAGTGTCAGCCGTTTTCCTAATGAGCCATTGCTCTTAGTGAAGAATGGTGTTTAGAGACCACGTCTGAGTGCTAAGGCTGTGTCTACTGGAGAGCTTCTGTTCTGGTTGGGGATGCAGGGTTGAGGCTAAACCTGAATTCTTGGTTTACAGCAGAGCCATCAGCTTTGAATCCTACCTCTGCCATTTGCTATCTGACTTTAAGTTAACTTAATTAATTATTTAACTTTCTGTGCTTTTGTTTTCTCAATTCCTAGAAGATGAGGACAATAATGTCCCATAGGGGTATTTATAAAGACTGCATGAATTAATATATGTGAACCTACTTTGCACAGTCCCTAACACACACTGAGTGTTCAGTAACCATAAGGTGTTGTAATTGACAGTGAATCTGTGTGTTGGCAGCAATGGACCTTTTCTACTTTCTCCCATGGAGCTGCCAGCATCTCCTATGAATAAACATTTGGAAAAAATCGAAACAGACTGTATTTATGTGAAAGCCCACCAAGTTACCAACCTGTTTCAGGCATCTCATGCATCTGTCTTGGTGTGCTGTTGTGTTGTGGGTTTCTTGAAAAACTGATTCATCTAGAGACCCCGAGGAACTTCCTACTGGTACAAGGGAGGTGATTCTAGATGCTATTTTCTTTGTGTGTGTTCACCGAGAAAACCACACTACTCAATTTTGGGGAGGTAACGGGACAGGGGAATCTCTTGCAGTCTCCTCATCCTTTTACAAAAGTCTGACTTTGAGGACTGGGTTCTCAGAACTACTAAACTTAACTTGAGTCTTTCCTACAGCTTCATTAACAATGTCTCTTGTACCTCCTCTTGGAATAGTTAACTCATTGGTTCTTGCTTCTACTTTTATCCCTAAAGGAAGTCATTTTTTCCGTAAGGGAAGGGAATGGAATGCAGAGGAATAGTTTAATGTTTTAAGATTGATTATATATTCAATGATACTTAGTATAGATGCCTGCAGGTTATGGAATACAATATAGAAGTTTGGTCCTTTTCTTACATTTTGCATTTAAGAGCAATATGGTGAGTTTCTCAGAGGTCAACAAATAGAATGTCACTTTATTTCATTTTTACTTCCAAAAAAATTAGAAATAACATGATGTCAAAAATAACACTTTTCCAAGACAAAAATAGGTATTTCTTAAGTTATAAAATTAATACTCTGTAAAAATTCAGGAAATGTAGGAAAGTGTACAAAGAAATAAAAATTGTCTAGATGCTAACCACTTAAAGATAGTGACTGTTACTTTTCCTATAAGTATGCATCTATATTCTTTCTAATGGGAACCATAACTTAATCAGAACAGAAGAAATATGCATGGAAAGTTACATGACATCTACTCTACTTGACATCTGTCTTGACATCTGTTAAGACAATCTGGGTCAACTAAATAAGCATGTTGCATTGTGGTATGGAACTCCCAAATAAATCAAGTCTTGATGTTAGCAGTAACCTAAGCTTGAAGAATCAGTGTTCTGACCAGGATAGGCTACTCCTTCAATAAATTGTGTCCTGAGTCCCAGTTGTTATTCTGCTTTCTGAATGCCCAGGGGAAACCTGTGTCCTCCCTGGGACCTCTGCTGCACAGTGTGCTCCCAGGTCTCATGGGCAGGAAGGGTAAGGACTGTATCTATGCTTTTTGCTCTCTTTCATCTGCTTACGCACAGACAGTGCAAGAAAGTACTTTACTATACAGTTTATATTTTTTGCATTGTTCTAGTTAGCCTAATTATAGTACTATTCACCTTGAATAGTAACAGCATTAGCATTCATACTTTAATGGCTAATAAGAATTACGTATCTTTATTAAACCATTCCCAGAAAATGTAGATAGCTTCATATAGTGAATATATTTTAATGCCCAGTCCCTTAGTCCCTTCACAGCAAGGACCGTTGTGCTGTGAGTTTGCAGTGAAATTAATTTTCCCTTTTAATCCTCTGTCCCTCACTGTACTCTTATGTGACTTTTATCTCTGTTTTCTTTCTCTTTCCCCTTTAGTTACTGGTCTTGAGAGATGGGTGAGTTTTCTTCTTTGAGATGATGGGGCAGGTATTGTCTGGGAATACTAACTGGGCTTTTTACTCTTTTCCTTTCCGACCCCAAAGAACTGAGTTATTTTGCCCTCTGCCTTCTTTCCCTTCCGTTTAAAGTGATTCACATGGTGTTAATTATCTGTGAGTTCTTTTTACATGATGATCTTTATAAGTTTATTGTTAACTTCTGTTTAAGAAGATGACTTTAGAATAATATATATTGTTTACCAGTTTTTTATGGACTGAATTGCAAATGTGATGCAAACATAACAAACGCATTTTTCAAAGAGTAGTATTTTGGTGTCTTTATTATTAAAGATCTCACTGTAAAATTAGGCCTAGAATCTCAGTTTTTTTCCTTTTTAACTGGATTGTTTGCCTTTTAGGAGTTAGGGAAAGAGGAAGCCCAAAGTGAGAAACAGATCAAAAAGAGTCCTTTACTAACCTCAGAAAAGAGGTTAAGTAGAATGCCATCAAAATCACTGGACTTGAATAAAAATGAGTATCTTTCTCTGGACAAAAGCAGCACTTCAGATTCTGTTGATGAAGGTAAAGAATTTCTTACAAATTTTAATAAATTTCAGTTATGTCTTTTAATGTTAATCTTTGTATTAGTTGTATGCAGATTGGAATTTAGTTGCTATAGATATAGTCTCACTCTATAAAGAATGAAAAAAGGATGGACGTTAATAAAACACAGGGGGAAGAAACTGCTAAATCTAACTTATCTCCATTTCCCAGAAGCCTTGATTTTGAAAATCTCCATCACATTTAGCTTTTAAAATTCCAAACCCTAAGTCAGTGGAGATGGCGTAGCAATGAAAAAGCAAGTCTTAGTAAAATTTGTTACATTTTAATTATATTTTCTTTTAACCACCAAAAATAAGAGAAACAGAGATGCAGAAGTAAAAATAAAAATAAAAAGCAGTTGCTTCAACAAACTTTAGTAAACCCTGTTCTCCCTACTTTCTCTAAGTCAGTACCATTAACCTGGGGCTTGTCATACTTATTAAGTTGGCACTTTAAGGATTTAAAAAAAACAAACAAACTGTAAGCCAGTGGATGAGGGAGATATTAGGACAGATTCCAGGTAGTGACTACTTTTCAAGTTTCAGGAACTGGAACAGTGTCTGGATCTTTTCCATACCTGCTTTCCTGCCGTCAGTGCTCAGCACGGTGCCGGGGCCTCACAGTGGCTGGGTCTGCAGGACGTGGTGTGTGTGCTCGCTGAGGTGCTGTTCAAGTTAGACCTGGTTTGAGAACCTCTGAAGTCTTCACTAACGTGAAAACCAAACCCATGAAAATTCAAACTAAGTCCCAGTCAAATCTAAATCCAATTCAAATCAAGTCCAAATCTAAAATCAAATCCAAATTTAATCACCCAAGACCAAATCCATGAAAACCCAATCCAAATCAGGTTAGACCTCGGTTTGGGAACACTGAAATAACTTTATAAAATGAAATTCATGCTCTTAAAAACAAATAAAAATCCACTATTTCCTAGAAATCATAGATTGCTTTAAGAAGACAGTTGTTGAGTTCTTTTGAAAATTTAGTTGAGGAGAAGTTTTTTAAATGGATTGAGTCCTGTAAGTGACTGGACCCTTAGTGCTCCTACCATTCACGCTCTGGCGGACGATGGGTCTGCCTTAGTTACCCTGGCTGGTTGGCACCGCGGACTTTAGGAAGACCAACTCTGGCACCCAGTGGCCAGATCAGTAAGTGACACCAAGCAAGGATTCTTTTACTCACCTGCTCATTTATAAGAATGGTGCTTCAAAAGTATTTAGTTTCCTTATTGAGTTCCTATAAAATTAACATCAATGATAAGTTACATAAAGGATAACATTAAAACTCACACAAGCCGTGTTCACATCTAGAAGTAAAGGAAGAGCCACACTGTGTGGTTGCTGAACTGCATGTGAGCCCTCACCACAGTTTGCTCCTTGCTGGTGCCGCTTTAAAGACTCCGTGGGGCTTTACAGCAGTAAGACCTTCTGGGTGACATTCAGCCTCTGTTTGTGCTGGTTTTCTTACAGGTGTATGGGATGACATTTTTTTCTTATTAGATTATCTTCAGTGACAAATTAAGTATTCCTATTGCTTTCCCTAAGCAAGTTACAAAATCTCAGGCTTATAAAATGTATTAAGTGGGTTTTATAATGAACCTGTTTTTTTGTTTCTGAAACTTGTGAGATGATGAAGATGCCTAAGTCCACGAACTGGGGAGACGATGGGAAAGGTCAAAAGGAGTAAACCATCCTAAGAAATTTGGTAGTGTGTGTCAGGATTTAGAGGCAGCTAGGTAGATGGCAGATTACTTTAAACCAAGCCTTGCTTTATTTAAAATAATAGTATTCTGATCTACTGTTGTGAGCAGGTTGAGTTAGAAAAGGAGAGGATTTCTTTTCTACCACATAGAGCCTATAATCTTTGGGAGGGAGGCCCTGGACTATTTTGTTATAGAGACTCCTTGTAGATCTATGCAAACTTGAGAGGAATCAACAGAGCAAAGCATCATGAAATAACCTCATGGAGGGACCCCTGAAAGAACTTCCAGCATAGTCCCTTTGATGTGGAGTTTAACTGGAACCCAGACATGGAAAGCCTAGAATCTGCTTTGCTGGCTCCTTTTTAAATGCTCTTAATTTACACCAAGCAGTTTAGAACCCATTAAGAGTGATGGGTGCCTTTTTAGGGACATTTCTGTACTTCTGGAAATGTGTTCTGGGCTTCTAGGTGCTGAACAAAATAACTAAGCATTGTGTTTTAATCTGTTAAACCATATTACCACTTAAAACTTTGATATATAATAATTCACAGAAAAAGCTACAGAACTTTGTTTCTCCAGAGCAGTGATTTTCAACCGGTGTGCCGCGAGAATTTTTAAAACTTGCAATGCCTGACCTCTTTTCCCTTAGGTTGTCAAATTTTAAAAAATGACAACAGCCAACATAACAGCAGCTGTCCAGTGTGAACAAATCAAAATTATTCCTATTTTTTTGTCAGATAGGAAAAAATATATTTTTTGGTGTGCCACAGAGTTTTAGTAACTAGTTTGTGTCATGAGGTGGAAAAGGTTGAAGACTGCAGCTCCCGACCGACCGCTGTAGCTGTTAGACTTCCTCTGCTTCCTGTTTGCCCACTTTGGAGGGGGAGTTCAGAGCATGTGAGGAGATGCTGGGAGTTTCCTCTCTCGTGGAGATGAGTTGACACAATGTATTCACATCCACAAGTACAAGGACATTGTGGTTGTGTTTTCAAGGATCTAATATTTCTGTTGCTATCAGGATTTCCTTCTTTCCTTCGCCCTGCTTTGTCATGCCACGGATAGTCTGTGAAGCATCTGCCCCAGGAGGTAAGAGCCAAGAGTGGAAGCTGACAAACTAGCTCATGGCATGAGACACCTGGCCTGTGTCATATGATAAAAGTTAAATTTAGTTTTGTATAGCTGGAGTAAGAACTTGGTGTGACAGAGTTTCCGAACCAAAGTGACTTCTGCAGAGAATGTAACCTAAGTTAGGTGAAAATTAAGTGGGGGGAGGAGTGCATAAAAATAGCAAAATTGGAATCCATGATCTACAGCTGGCAGAGCAAGATGAATTAGAGGCAAAGCCATGTAGAGAGAAACAGGAATCAGAATATCAGTTGATGCTTATTAATTAATAAATGTGAGCACAAGTAGACCTCTGGGGCAAGACAAAGAAAAGGCCATGAAATAGTCTAGCAGGAAGAAGGTAAATCAGTATTTACTTGATATCTCTAAGTTCTGTGTACCCGTATCAAAGTAGTTAATACCAAAGTATCAAAGAGAGACACAAATCAGTTAATGAGAAAAGAAAACAATGGTTGGAATGAAGACAGAGCTGGAAGAGTTTTTCTGATTCTTAGACCTGTCTTTTATTTCCCAGACTGCTTCCTGTGGTATAATGTTGACAGGGGCTCTCAGTAGCTAATTCTTAGGGCTTGATTTCTGACATATGGGGGGCTTTGGTCACACTTTTCCATTCTGTATCGATGGGGCATAATCATTGGAATAATAAATAACCCAGTCCCGAAATCACTGAAATTTC
>PVJI01026656.1:0-18750 GCA_004026765.1 Micronycteris hirsuta | reverse complement strand
CTTTCTGCTGGTCCACTCCGTTGATTTGAGTCCCAGTTTCCTTATCTCTATTGGTTCCCTGCAGATCTCTCCTCATTTGTTCAAGCAAGTTCGTTAATTTTTCGTCAAATTCTGAAAGCATCCTTATTACAAGGGATTTGAACTGTGCATCTGATAGGTTGGCTATCTCTTGGTCGGTTAGCTCTGGGGTTTTGATCTGCCCCTTTCTTTGGGCCATTTTTTCGCCCCTTGGTGAACCTGTTACTGTAAGGGGGGGCGGAGTCTTGGGGCTCCCCTGTGCGGGGAAGTTCCCGGTAGTTGTGCTGGGACCGTAGCCTCTGAGGGCGGGGCCTGAGCGCACAATGGCGCCTCCTGCAAGCACTTCGGGCCCCTCTGCGCTGGCTCCGGGGGTTGCTCCGGGGTCGGTGGACGGGCTTCACAGCTCCAATCCCCCGAGGGTCTCCCCAGCGAACTTTCCTGTGAGGCCCCACGTTCCTCCGGCCGCGGACTCCACTCCCTCACCTGCTCTCGATCTGCGCCGTTGAGTTGCGCCCCGCCTTCCCCCAGGTTCTCTCTGCACACGAATGCAGACCTGCTGAGTCCACCGGTCTCTCGGCCCCGCTGGGTCCGGATGAGCCAGGCGCAGACCGAGCTTCAGTCGGTCCCCGTCTGGGTGTGCTGCAGCCCCGCGCGGGGACAGCCCCTCCAACCCCGGACGGGCCGTCTGCTCACCTGCTCGCCGTGGAGTCGCCCAGCGCTCTCCCTTCGCTCTGCACCTTCTGGCTCACCAAACTAGATGAATGTATCTTCTGTAATTCCTTGGTTGTCGGACTTCCTCTCAATATGATTTTCTGTCAGATCTGGCTGTTTTTGGATGTGTAGATTTCTGTTTTTTCCCTTTGTTTGGCTGTGCGAGGCGGTACGGTGCATTCACCTATGCCGCCATCTTAGGAAGTCTTCGGGAAGGCTTTTTTCTATCCAATTATCTTGCTAACTTTGGCACACTGAGACCTTTTCCATTTATCTTTCCAGGTTTTGGCATGTGCAGTGTAAGAACCTCCCCCTGAGCTATCTTCACCACTGGGGGAGAGCCCCCAGAGTTCCCTGACTGTCTATAGTATCAGGGTCAGTGAAGGAAAGAGGAGGCTGTAGCACTAGCCATCAGGAAGCCTGGAAAAGCCACAGCCCCTGTGCTGCCTCCCCTCTGAAGTGGCCACTTGGGCCACACTAACCCTGCCTCTGACTGATCATTTTCTGTCTATAGTAATAATTATACCATCAGTCAGCAACCCGTAGATAACATTTTGTTTGAAGCAGGACTTTAATATACCAGAAAAGTCTTCATAGCAGAAGCTGTTTATGGTATAGTAAATAACAGCAACATTCAAAAAAGTCTTATAGGTTTTAAGAATAAAATTCCCCTTACTAACACAGTCATTTTGTTGACGGAGGAGACCTGGTTCTTCTTGCTGACACATGTAAAGAATTACAGATCAGCAAATCTATTAGTGTGAAATCAGTTTATTAGTGATCCATTCCCATGGAAGAGAACAGGACTAGCTACAGTGGGGGATGAAAGACAAAGTTTCAGGGCAAAGCAGGGCTGCAAAAGTAAGAGCGGCTGAAGACCAGGGTGGCAAGCCCCCCGGGTGGCCTGAGGCTGGGTGGCCAGAGATCCAGGAGCTCCAAGAGTGCCCCGAGCACCCCAAGCACCCTGAGCCCCCAAGAGAGAGTGAGTCCTTTGTTCTGAGGACTTATATAGTTGGTGGAATAGGAGAAAAAAGTTACATATTGATTATAGGTAGATATGGTGCCAGCTTTCCTGGGGGGACATGACTACCCAAACTTGGATACATGTGGGGGGCTCTTAGCCTGAATCCTTCTCTTGCTCCAGACTCTATTTGTTCATCATGTTGTAAAACAGATACGTGACAAGAAGCAGTTAATTAAAGTTGGGACACTTTCCTAAATTTATTTATGGGCTCTTTCTGTAAGCATTAGGGACTCCCTCATAAAACAGATAGTAACCAGAGGTAGACAATTAACCAAAGTTGTTTTATGGGCTCCTTCTTGGGTACTGTGGACCCTCTCCCACATTCCAGGTCTTAGAATTGAAAGCACAGTTTCAAGGCCTTCTTTCCCAGATAGTGAAAACACTGAAACTGGAAAAGACACCAGCGTTCGGGCTGCCAGTCACTACCAAACCCAATAAGCAGAGACAGTGATTGCATCTTTATGGGCACTTTATTCAGACGGCCGGCGATCTGAGAAGATGGTGGGTTCATACCCTTACAGACCATTTTGTCTTTTCTTTCCAGGCCAACATTTTTATAGCAGGGGATAAACAAGGTGCAGTGAGGGGTTTTGAAGTCCAGGGAGTATTAGGTAAAAGAAACTGCAACATTTTCACCTTGGGCAGTTAGCTGTTCCCAGGGGCAGGTGGTTGTCTATCTCTCCTTGGAACACAATGGCCTGGATGCCTCTACTTGTCCCCAGGCAGTGGTCTTTAGCAGTGCCTCAAGAGGTGGGCTATTTCCCAGAAGACAGGATGGGCCTTATCTGTAGTTTCTGAAACAAAAATTTTAACATATGCATTACTTACTAGGCTTACAACTATTTACCTTAAACTAAAATTTTCCAACCCTTGCATCCCCTATCAACACTAATAGAAT
Organism: Micronycteris hirsuta; assembly: GCA_004026765.1. Classification (NCBI taxonomy): domain Eukaryota; kingdom Metazoa; phylum Chordata; class Mammalia; order Chiroptera; family Phyllostomidae; genus Micronycteris; species Micronycteris hirsuta. The sequence continues at coordinate 16,099 of PVJI01026656.1, read as the reverse complement.
TTCAAGGACTTTCCTCCTCCCATGCTAACATAGTGTTTATTGTGATGTTAGACACCTGGCAATATTAGCAGACCAGGCTCAGGACTGAATAGTTAGCATGTGAGACATGTCTCCCTCCTCCTCCCTGCCTTGGTTTACTATTCATTCCGATAGGGGACTCAAGAGTTGGGAAATTTCAGTTTGAGGTAAAAAGTTATAAGCTTAGCAAGTAATATATATGCTAAAGCCTTTGTTTCAGAAACTACAGACAAGACCTACCCTGGCTCCTGGGAAAACTGCCGGCCTCCTGGGGCACCGCTAAAGATTACCACCTGGGGACAACTGGAGGCATCCAGGCCTTCGTGTTCCAGGGAGAGACAGGCTACCACCTGCCCCTGGGAACTGCTAACTGCCCAGGACAGAAATGTTGCAGCATTGCTCACCTAATCCCCTGAACTCCAAAGCCCTCAAACCACACCTTGTTTATTCCTGGTATAAAAATGTTGGCCTGGAAAGGAAAGACAAGATGGTCTGTTAGGGTATGAACCCACCATCTTCTCAGATCACCAGCCATCTGAATAAAGTGCCCATAAAGATTCAATTGCTGTCATTGCTTAGTGGGTTTGGTAGTGACTGGTAGCCTGAAGGCAGGTTTCTTTTCTGGTTACAATTCTACCTAAGTGATAAAAGGCTTATAGGATGCTAGATGTTGGCCAGTAACAGCAATGCAGTCTCAGAATTCTTCCCATGCTGTCTCCTGTCTCAACTTCATGTGAGTAGGATGCAATCTATTCTTTTTTTCATAAAATGGATAAATTGACGTTTCCTTTTTAAATTTTTGTGACATATTGTACTTCAACTCCAAGTATATAATAGTTTAAACAGTAGCTTTCAACCGGCATGCCTCAAGAATTTTAAAAACATACATTACCTGACTACTTAGTCAAGGGCACTGACCTCTTTTCCCTTAGATTGTCAAATAAAAAAAAAAATGACAACAGCCAATACAACAATAGCCATTCAGTGTGAATAAATCAAAATTACACCTTTTTTTTCTTGTTTTCTTTTTTCTTGTTTTTTTACTTTATTGTTGTTCAATTACAGTTGTCTGCATCCTCTCCCCTCCCCTCCTCCCACCCTCTCCAAACCTACCTCCCTCCCCTTCTTCCGTCCTCCCCCTTGGTTCTGTCCATGTGTCCTCTATAGTGGTTCCTGAAAACCCTTCCTCCATTGTCCCCTCCCCGCTCCCCCTGGCTATTGTTAGATTGTTCTTAATTTCAATGTCTCTGGTTTTTGCTTGCTTTTTGCTTTTGTTGATTATGTTCCAGTTAAAGGTGAGATAATATGGTATTTGTCCCTCACTGCCTGGATTACTTCACTTAGCATAATGCTCTCCAGTTCCATCCATGCTGTTGCAAAGGGTATAAGCTTCTTCTTCCTCTCTGCTGCGTAGAATTCCATTGAAAATTACACCTTTTTTTGGTCAGATCGGCAAAAAAATATATATTTTTCGGTGTGCTGCAGAATTTTAGTAGTTAATTTATATGTGCCAAATGGTTGAAAATTGCTGGTTTTATATGTAGAATCTTATAATCTATAACTAGCAAATAAATACACAATCCAATACCCCACTCCTTGAGGTATCTTGATTGTCATGCTACAAATCCTGCTTTATTTACCTATAATATTTTTCCCTACATGGTACAAAAAGTTGCTTTTTGTACATAACTTACAAAATCCTCTTTAAAACAAATACACTGAAATTTTGGCTGATTAGAAAATGTTAAGCCCCATGAAGTGTATTGGGTCAGCAATGGTTAAGCCATGTTAGCAAACACATGTGAAGGTATTTTAAAGAGAGGAGACACACAGACACCCTCTCAGATAGAAACTTAGTGAAAGAATGGATTACACTTGTGTGTTACAAATTAAGTGATATTAACAAGAAGATTGAAATCTATCAAATTCAAAAGCTTCTTAAGAACTGTGTAAAATGATATATTTAAATTTCTGAAGGTTGTACAGATATCTCATCCACCTAGACCTCGAAATTTATAAATTTTAATAAAGAAAGGCACTTGCTGCCAGAACAAGAAAGTGGAAGTTAAGGCCAGACAGTTTAGAGCAGTATTATTCGAAGTACTATAAGTGGACCACATGCATCCAAATCACCCGAGTATTTAGTATGAAGACTGATTCCAGGTTCCACCACTCCAGGCATTCCAAGGTATATTTATTGTCTGAAATTGGGGAAATTTGGCATATCTCCATACAATACCCCCCCTATGTTATTCTATTATCATTAATGTTTGAGAAACAGGCATTTATTCTTGTTTTTCCTTTGATGCTCAAACAAGTTCTTCAAACCTTTTCTGTGTGAAAGTTCACTAATATGTTAAATCAATGTGTCTCACTATGCCGAAATGATAGCAACAAACAAGGTCTTTACAGGATTTAAAACATAGCCCCACTTTCTGAAAAGGGACTGTTTGTACTTTGCCAACTCCAGTACCCATTGTCCACATTTATTTATGTCTTTTGGGGACTTCAATCAAAAACATTTGTTGAGACACAAAGTGGTAAAGTCTATTTTAAACTAAAATTTCCTAGAAGACAGAAAATGTTTAACTGAACAATAAACATGAATGAAAAACTTTAAAAAGACAAACTTTTTGATGATGACTAGTCACAAAAATAGAAAAGTGCAATTTAATATTTACTCACTAGAATATGAGAAACATTCATTGAATGTTTATACCACACACATGCAAAATCCAGTTAACAGCTTTTGCTGAGCAGAAGAAAAAAGCCTATTAGATCTTGATCTTCTGATTTAGACATTGTGGTCAATAAAATCTGCAGAAAGTTCACAGAAGTAGTGGTTTACAATAAGCTCCATAATTTTCCATGTCTTTCTGATTAACTTAATTATCACAGTGTCATTTAAACCCCAAATGGGCAATTTCTATTGATTATAATGCTGCATACTGCTGAGAGCAAAACTGATCTACTGCATACTCCAGAGTAGGCAATTCTTGCCAGCAGGTCACTTATGCCTCCCAAGGTTTCTATTTAACACAATTAATGATGATGATAATGGTGGTGATAATAATAATAATCCTTAATGTTTACTCACCACATTCTATTAAGATAGGTGGAAAATTAAATAGGGTTCACAAAATGTCATTTTCTTGGCAATGAAAACATAGGGTAGAGTAGATATTCTAAAGGCCCAATTATGTTTTGATGGCAATTTGAGATTTTATTCAAAACTTGATTCTAAGGCATCCTTGAAATAAAAAGAGACTTGAAACACCTTTAATGAATAGGATAAGACAACTATGGATTTATTACAAAGTTGTATCATCTAGTGTATGAAGTTTTGCTATTTTCCATAACTCATATCAAAACACTCATAATTTCCAAACAATATGTATATATGTGTGGCAGGCGGCTTCTGCTTAGTAAAGGAGGGAAACAACCACATCTCTTATGAATTTTGCAAAATATACCTCCTTACTCTTCTAAAAAATAAAAGTACTATACCTCCCAAAACTAGCTCTACCAATTTATCAGATTTGCTAATTCATTATTATACCCTTAGTAGGTTCAAGAGCGAAGATAGTTGCTTTTCCTTTGAAAGAAAGGTGAGGCCATTCATGTTTTCTGAAGCTCCAGTGGAAGGTGAGTCCGAAGTTGTATTAAATTGTGCTTTAACAATATAAATATAAAACCTATATCTATTTAGTCTTCTGTACACAATTTTTGTCTTTCTATATCTTTCCTTTATTTTTTAAAGGTCAACTTGCATCAGCATTTTTTGAAATGTCATTTGGTAATGATGCTGTCATTCTTTTTTCATTCATCCTTATTTTCTTGGGAAAGTAAAACAAAATGGCTGGACAATCTTACCTTTATAATCCCTTCTCTAAATCTATGATTGTGGCATTGTTAGATAGGACAAGGGTCTTAAGGTCTGGCCCATTCTTATTAAGTGTTATTTCCTGCCAAATGTTAGAATGTAGTAAAGTATTTTGTTGATGTAGCTGTATAGAGGATGACCTGACAGGAACTCAACCAGACGAAATTAACTAATTGCAAAGAAGAAAATAAATACGTAATTGACCAAATAGTATATTTAAGCAATGACTAAGCATCCCTTCAGGGAGGCAGATCTTTAAATATGAATCCCCTGTCTCCTTTACTTGCTAGAAGTAAATAAAAGTAACTTGGGACATCCATGTCTCATTCTTAATAGAGCACCTCTTCAGTTAAGTAATAGAATAACCACTAAACAACTACTTATTTGCCTTCTTTGATTAGAAGGAAAATGCAGCCTGAGAGGCAGTACTTACTGTTTGCATGAAAACATTTAAAATGCACTGAAACCAAGCTTAAAGCTGTTTCTTATGAAACAAAATTTATTACAAGCTACTTTTAATTGTTTGGAAACCATATAGGGATCATTGTTTTCTAATTAACTATAAAGCAGTGTCATTACAGAAGGAAAAGCCCACCAAAACCAGTGAATGCCTTTATACCACCATTATCTTCATCATTCAAAAAAAAAAAACAAAAAAACAAAAACAGATTGTAGAACTATCATTTCCTTAGTCTACTTAGGTCACCATAACAAAATACCATAGGCTGGGTGGTTTAAACAACAGAAATTTATTAATCACAGTTTTGGAAGCTGGTAAGTCCAAGATCAATATGATGTCACAGTAGGTTTCATTCTGAAGCCTATTCTCTTGGCTTGTGGGTGGCCACCATCTCTCTGTGTCCTCACATGATATCTCTTGTGTGTGTGTGTGTAGGGAAAAAGAGAGAACAAGCTTCTTGTATCTCTTCTTATAATCCAATCATGAAGGTTACACCCTTAATACTTCACCTAATCCTAATTAACTCCTAAAGGCTTCATTTTCAAATGCCATCACATTAGAGGTTAGAGCTTCAACATATGAATTTGGGGGCTACAGAAACATTCAATTTGTAACAGTCATGTTACCTGTCACTATCAACTTCAGTCATGTTTGCTGAGACACAGTTTTAAAGAACAATGATTCAATACAGTGAATGCGGTAAAAAGCAAGAGTTGAACAATGCAAGCATCCAATCTGAGTAATTCCTTCTTACTGCAAAAAAAAAAGTTCCACCCCAACCCCATCCTGCCAATATCCTTAGGTTTTGCCTGGACTGGCTATTTAAATGCCTTAATTTTTAATTAATTAATTTATTTTTATTAGTTCTAGAGACAGGAGAAAAGAGGGGAAAGAGAGAAATAGAAAAATCAATGTGAGAGAGAAACATCAATAAGTCGCTTTTTCCACGAGTCCCAACTGGGAACAAAAACCACAGCCCAGGCATGTACCCTGACAAGGAATCAAACTGGTCTCGAATGACCTTTAGGTTTGCAGGACGATGCCGAACAAAATGAGCCACACTGGCCAGGGCTAAATACCTTAATTTTTTACTCCACCTTGTCTATTTATATGCTAATCAATTCTATGGTGAAATATATGTAATTGGCTGAGAAACTATTCTTCTAAGTTGACTTCAGTGCAAAAGGACCTCTCTTAAAAAAAAGAAAATGCATTGCTCACCAGGCCTCTTTCATCACTAGGTACAAATTACTCTACCCAGTTGGTAACATGACTTCCTCACATTAACTAAAGGTCCAGATTTGGTAATATATTGGGAAAACATTAAACTAAGGCACAAATCTTGTTCTTCCTCATCGTCATGGTACATCTGTTTTCCCACTTTCAGAAGCTACCAACTCTCAGGGAGACTGAAAGTATAACGGTTATGGTCTAAATATTTGTATCTTCTGCCCCAAATTATTGTGTTCAAATACTAACTCCCAAAATGATTTTATTAGTAGATGGGGCCTTTGGTAGATACTTAGGTCATTAAGGCAGTGCCTTTCTGAAAAAGATTAGTGTTTTCAAGAAGGAGGAAGATGGAAGAGGAGTGAATGGAAGTCACACTAACTTCCTCCCAGGAACTTTCTGGAATTACAACTGAATTGTGGAGAAATCACCTGGAACAACTGATCAATACCAAGAGAGAAACCATATAACCTCAGACACACAGAAGAATCAACTTCAGCACTAACTGATTGGTAAGGAGTGTGGTGGAGACTCGAGAGGGCTGGCTGGGCACCCACAGGGCACAGCACTGAAAGGATAATTAAGCAACTGGTTGGATCCCCCTGAGAAGTGTGGGGTCTAAACCCTACACTAGTATTCTCAGCCTAGATCATCAGAGCCCAAAAAGTACACAGATAACAATCAGTGACGAAAAGTGGCAGGATTGTTCTCTGCAAGAGACAGAGGGCTAGAGACACAAAGAGCTGTTTAAAGGGCCAACACATAAATTTTCATTTGCAGCCACTTACCTGGGGCTCTGGCAAAGGTGGGGGCTGAATGGGTGGGAGACGCCTGAGGAGAGACTGGAGACAGAAACTTTGGGGAGAGGAATGAGAGAGTAGATGCTTGGATCCCATTGGTGAATCATATCTCATATAGCATAATAATCTGTTCAGGCAGACCATCCCTAAAATGCTCAACAAAATATTGGCAAACTGCATCCAGGAATACATTAAAATGATCATACACTATGACCAAGTGGGATTCATCCGAGGGATGCAGGATGGTACAATATTTGCAAAACAATAAACGAAATACATCACATAAAACAAAAGCAAGGACAAAAATCACATAGATCATATCAATAGATGCGGAAAAAACATTCGATAAGGTACAGCACCCATTTATGATAAAAACACTCAGCAAAGTGGGGGTAGAGGAAGCACACTTCAACATAATAAAGGCCATATATGAGAGACCTATAGCAAACATCACACTCAACAGAAAAAACCTAAAATCTCTCCCACTAAGATCAGAACAAGACAAGGATGTCCACTTTTACAACCTTTATTCAACATAATATTGGATGTCCTAGCCACAGCAATCAGAAATAAAGGCATCCAAATTGGAAAGGAGGAAGCAAAACTGTCATTGTTTGCAGATGACATGATAGTGTACATAGAAAACCCTATAGACTCCACCAAAATAACCACTCAACCTAATAAGTGAATTTGGCAAAACAGTGGGATACAAAGTCAATATTCAGAAAGCAAAGGCACATTTGTACACCAACAACAACATATCAGAAACAGAAATCAGGAAAAAAAATCCCATTTGCTATAGCAACAAGAAGAATACAGTGCCTAGGAATAAACCTAACCAGGAGGTAAAACACCTGTACTCAGAAAACTACACAACACTGAAGAAATAAATTAAGGAAGACACAAACAAATGAAAGCATATACTGTGTTCATGGATTGGAAGAATTAACATTATCAGAATGTCCATTTTACCCAAAGCAATTTATAGATTCAATGCAAAACCTATTGAAATACCAATGATATATTTCACAAATATAGAGCAAACACTTCCAAAATTTACATGGAACCATAAATGATCTGAAATAGCTACAGCAATTTTAAGAAAGAAGAACAAAGTAGGAGGGACCACCATACCTGACATCAATCTATATTATAAGGTCACTGTAATCAAAACAGTCTGGTACTGGCATTAGAACAGACATATAGATCAATGGAACATAATAGAGAGCCCAGAAATAAACCCAAGTCTTTATGGTCAATTAATATTTGACAAAGTGGGCAGAAGTGTAAAATGGAGTAAAAATAGCCTCTTCAACAAAAGGTGTTGGGAGATCTGGACAGCTACATGCTACAAAATTAAACTTGACCTCCATCTTATAGCATACGCAAAAATAAACTCAAGATGGATAAAAGACTTAAATATAGGTCATTACACCATAAAAGTCCTAGAGGAGAATATAGGCAAGAAAATTTCAGTTATTCCACACAGCAATATCTTCAGTTACATGTCCCCTAGAGCAAGGGACATAAAGGACTGAATAAAAAAATGGAACTTCATCAAAATAAAAAGCTTCTGCATAGCTAAAGAAACCATCAGCAAAATGAAAAGGGTAACAACCGTATGGAAAAATACGTTTGCAAATGATACCTCGGACAAGGGTTTGATCTCCAAAATATATAAAGAACTCACATGACTCCACTCCAGGAAAACAAACAATCCAATTAAAAAATTAGCAAATGAACTGAACAGACACTTCTCCAAGGACATACAGAGGACCAGAGACATATGAAGAGATGCTCACCATCACTAGCCATCAGAGAGATGCAAATTAGAATGAAAATAATATATCACTTCACACCTATCAGAATGGCCATCATAATCAAATCAACAAACAAGTGCCGGTGTAGTTATGGAGAAAAGGTAACCCTAGTGCACTGTTGGTAGGAATGCAAACTGGTGAAGCCACTGTGGAAAACAATTTGGAATTTCCTCAGAAAACTAAAACTGGAACTGCCTTTTGACCTTGCAATTCCACTGCTGGGATTATACCCTAATGGTCTTGAAACACTAATTGAAAAGGACCTATTCAGCCCAGTGTTTCATAGCAGCATAATTTATAACAGCCAAGTGCCCATCAGTAAATGAGTGGATCAAGAAATTGTGGTACATTTACACAATGGAATACTATGCAGCAGAAAGAAAGAAGGAGCTTCTAAGCTTTGCAACAGCTTGAATGGAACTGGACAGCATTATGCTAAGTGAAGTAAGCCAGGCATTAAAAGACAAATACCATATGATCTCACCTATACATGGAACCTAATCAACAAAACAAACAAGCAAGCAAAATATAACCAAATATGTTGAAATAAAGAACAAAGTGACAGTAACCAGAGGGTAGGGGTAGGGGAATAATGGGGAAAAGAAGGGAAAGGGCCATCAAAGAGCATGTATAAAGGACCCATGGACAAAATCAAATGGGGGGAAGGATTTAGGGTGGGAGGTGGGGGTGTAGGGGCCAGGGAAGAGTTGTGGGGGGGGGGATGGAGACAACTGCTCTTGTACAACAATAAAAGAACAGGTTCTCAAAAAAATAAAATAGATTAGTGTTTTCATACAAGAGGCCTCAGAGAGACCCCTCACCATTTCCACCAAGTGAGGATGCAGGAAGTCTGTGAAAAAGAGCCCTCACCCCACTGTGATCCTGATCTTGTACTTCCAGTCTCCAGAAGTGTAAGAAATAAATTTCTGTTGTTTATAAGCTACCCAGTCTGATGTATTTTGTTATAGCAGCCTGAATGGGCTAAAATAGTATTTCATTTATGAGAGATACATCAATAGGTCTGCAACCCAGGCATGTGCCCTGACTAGGAATCGAACGAGCAACATTTTGGTTTACAGGCCAGCACTCAATCCACTGAGCCACACCAGCCAGGGAAATATTTCATTTATGAAACAGCCCACAAAGCTCAGATAATATAGAGTGGAAAGAAATCTAAGATAGTCATATTGGATATCTGATTTTCTTAATAATTACAACTAAAACTCAACACATGATTTTGGAGTCTGATCATATAAAAAAAATATATATATATTTTGTAAAGTTTGTAAAGTTCCATATATATATGTCTTGTTTTTGTTTAGGAAAGCACCCAGCTACTGCTGACTGCAATGCTTTGCTAGATCCGCCTCAAAAAGCTTTTATTTTTACATTCTTGAATGGTCAATTTAAAAATATCTGCCTTAGTGGTATCCCAGAACTTCTAAAATAAAACAGAATGGAATTATATTTTCTCTTTTCAGTCATTTTACACCTTGAAATATTCACCAGTGCCTCTTTTCTCTAATTCATATATATTTGAACACTGAAGCTACTTTGAGATAAGCCTATTTCAAATTAATTCATGCCCACTAATTTTGAGATTTGAGTTGATGCTTTTTAGTTCTGTATCAGTTCATTGACATGACAATTAGTTTCTTCACAGAAAGTATGGGCAATTTAGAGGTCAAAAATTAGTGTGAGCAAATTATTTAAAAGTTACAGAAGAAAGATTAATCAGGTCACAGGAATGTCTGGAATGTCTGGAATGTCCCCATTCCAAGTTCTCACTTATGTTTTTACCCGTTAATGGTCTAACCAAAGTTACACAAATTTCACTTAGTGAACTGTTTTTGTTTTTAATGCAAAGTGATCTGGCATTCATAGCTGAATTTAAGTATTTTTGTCTCTTTCTGACTGAAGGTTTTTTTTTTTTCCCCAAAACGAATGACCAATAAAGTTTAACATTCAGTGGAGAATTAATAAATATTATTGACCATTAGGAACAAAAACTAGATGACTTAATGTCTTGCTAATTATATGTTTAATTACTTGATTTATGGCTTCTACATACTAACCCTTGTTACATGTTCTTTCAGTCAAGCAAAACTGGAGCAATTTTGAAGGTTACAATTTAGTTTATTTATTTATTTATTTATTTATTTATTTTTAAATTACATTATTGTTGTTCAATTACAATTGTCTGCATTTTCTCCCCTCCCCTCTCCCCCACCCCATCCATATCCACCTCCCTCCCTTGCTTCCACCCTCTCCCTTGGTTTTGTCCATGTGTCCTTTACAGTAGTTCCTGAAAACCCTTCTCCCCAGTCCCCTCCCTCCTCCCCTCTGGCTATTGTTAGATTGTTCTTAATTTCAATGTCTCTGGTTATATTTTGCTTGCTTTTTTCTTTTGTTGATTATGTTCCAATTAAAGGTGAGATCATATGGAATTTGTCCCTCATAGCCACAATTTAGTTTTAATACTTTTGCAAAATAGAAAACTTATGAAAATGTTTAATTGTCCTAAAAATTTAAGGAAAAAATCTAAACACAACCCCATAAGCATATATATAATTTCTACTTTTAGTCTTTTTTATGTAGAGCATACTAATTTATCTCTTTATTGTTTTTAATATGTTTTACTGATTATGCTATTAGAGTTGTCCCATTTCCCTACCCCCTTTAGTACTCTATTTTAAGTAGAATGGCTGCTATTGACAAAGTTCACTAACTGAATTTTGGGTGAGTATTGGTTTCTAGCTTTATAATATTCTAATATTATAAGTTCTAAAAATGTTTTCTCAAAATATCGTTACTTACATATGAAAATATTATAAAATGCATTTTGGAGTTTTAAACCCAATAGCTTATAGTGGTCATGTTTTGAATAATTATTTGATGAATTAATGAAGTAGATCTCTTCTTTGTATTCCAAGGAAGATTGCCTGTACTTTGTGGACAAAGTGGTTATAGCTCATATTCTCCACTGTTACATCAATTTCAAGTCTATATGAGGTTTTTATCTACATCTTAGGCAAGAAATATAAATCTTTCCATAGTTTCCATAAAGAAGGCCAAAGTCCAATGAAGCAGTAGGCAGATTGTATGCTAGAAAACTTTAACTGGATTGTAAAAAGAGAATTTCAGGGTCAGATTTGGCAAATCACCTAGTAGGTGTTAGGGGATGGGAGTCAGGGAGGCACACTGACTTCAATACTAGCTAGAAGCACAGAGCCTGTTCCTAGATAGCAAATATTTCCAGGCCTCAAAACTATTACCTTCCACTTCCCTTAAAATAATTGCCATCAGATGATTGCCAGAGGGTAGGGGCGTTGGGTAACTGGGTGAAAAGTGTGAAGGAATTGAGACGTACAGTTTGGTAGTCACAAGGATGTAAAGTACAGGATAGGCAATATAGTTAATATCATTGTAATCACTATGGTGTCAGGTGGGTTCTGGAAACATTAGGGGACCACTTTGTAAAGTATATGATTATGTAATCACTATTCTGTACACCTGAAACTATTGCAAAATGATATTGAATGTAAACTGTAATTGAAAAATAAAATTTAAAAAATTGCCATCAACTCACTCAGAGAATTCAAGCATAAATATTACATTGTTAATGCACTTTACTTTATTATACGAGTTTGAGAGAATAGAAAAAGAATTTAAGATAGGGTGTTTGCAGAGCACAGCTAGGTGTATATGACGAAGCATGTTACTATGACATTCTACATTTAGCTTTTGGGTGCCTAATGCAAACTTAAGATCTATTTGTTCCACTTTATTTATTTATTTATTTATTTATTTATTTTTATTGTTGCTAAAATAGGCTTCTTCTCTAGAAAATCCTTTTCATGATCTTTATCTTTATCAGGTAGCATTATTTATATCTCCATATCATGAGAATTATACTTGCTCTCCACTCTTACACAATTATACATTCCATTTTTATAATCGCTAGGTAACAGACTAATGCACAGTACTCAAGTAAGATTTAGATATTTGGATCTAGCTCTGGCCACGTGTCTCAGTTGGTTGGAGCATTGTCCCATACACCAAAAGGTTGCAGATTTGATTCCCAGTCAGGGCCCCTACCTAGACTTTAGGCTAGGTTGCAGGCCACATACATAGGTTGCAGGTTTGATCCATGGTTCTTTCTCTGTTTCTTCCTATCTCTCTGAAATAAGTAAAAACATCCTCAAGTGAGGATTAAAAAATCACTAGGTATTCAGAATTTAAGCAAATTGAGTCTTAATTATTATTTAGAGGGTTTTCATTTCATTCCACTGATTTTGAGTGAATGCAAAGCTTTCAGAACAACACTTCTCTGTTTCATTATTGTGGTTTTCTTGTTTCTTATAAATTTCTTGACTTCCACATTTCTTTGGTTGTAGCAGGCAAGAGATTCATTTAAAGTGAAGGAAGTGAATAGTGAAAGAAAGACCATTTGTGCCCCACCTTCAACATCTGGTTTCAGGTATAATACCCTATGATCCACCACCTTAATAGTAAGTTATGGTTTAGCTTCTTAGTGAATAACTAATTTGTATCTCATCAAAATATTCTGTCCTCCTCCAAAAGATAAACTGAACTATGAAGTTCTCAGCTGCTACTGGCTTAGAGGAAAGACTGCATCTCCCAGGCTCCTGCATATTCAAAAATAGATAGCATACAAGTATCTTCTGTTTACTTCCTAACATTTGTATATTACTTTCAGATCCTTTTATCTCATAGAGCCATCATATTGCTAACAGTCTTCCACATCATCTCCAGATCACTGTTTGAACTGTATGTCACTTTTGTTTGGCATAATCCCCTCCCAGCATTTTCAGAAACACCCACTAAGAACAAAAGATGTGCTATGCCCACTTAGCCATTAAAAACTTTTAATACAAAAAATTTTAAATGATAATTACAAAAAATATGTGTAAAAGAATAAGATTGCAGTTTTAGTTATGAAGGCAGAAAGCCTGCAAACTTCCATTCCCTACTACATATCATGACAAACTCAAAGGCATTGTCCTGGAGACCAAATAAGGAGATGTAGACTAATTTAGACCAGGACCCAGGAGTTTGCCAGGATGTCAGTGTTAATACCAGGAATATCCTGAGCAAATAAGTATGGTTGGTCATCTGAAGACCAATTAAATGTAGTAGTTATTGCTACTGCCAAGAAAATAAAAAAACTCTTGTTCCCCTTTATCATTAAACTTGAAGTCATTGATGAGCTTCTATCTCTTATTATAATAATTTTTTCCACCCTGACTGGTGTGGCTCAGCGGGTTGGGTGTCATCCCGCAAACCAAAAAGTCACTGGTTCTATTCCCCAGCCAGAGAACATGCCTGGGTTGTGGGCCAGGTCCATGGTTGCAGATGCGTGAGAGGCAATGGTTGTTTCTCTCACACATTCATGTTTCTCTCCCTCTCTTTCTCCCTCCCTTCCCCTCTCTCTAATAATAAATAAAAAGAAATATTTTAAAACATAATATTGTTTTCTACCTGTTGCTTCCTTCTTATCTACAAAGCCAATATATTGTGTCCTCTAGTTTTCTTGTTATTGTAGTTGTTGTTTTGACCAAAAGATCCTAATTTGTTTTTAAATTATCACCTCAAAGACTCTCCCTGAACTATTTTATTCTATGATTTAAAAAAACCAGGCATGTATTCTATGATAATTTCTGTCATCATGCTACCATTTCCCATTTCTTCATCTCACCAATGAAAGTAGCTGTTTTTTTTTCTGACTATCTCATGACACTTGCACATGCCTTGCATTCATCTTGGCATCACAATAATAACATTGTTCCCATTTTCCTGAGGAGAAAATAGAGGCCACGTGGAGTCAGGCAACTGACACAGGTTGTAGAATTTGTCACAGGACCAGCCAACTGCCTGTCATCACCTTGGCTGTCCATATTAATAATTAGTCTCCATTTTCTAGACTATTTATCAAATATTCTTCACATCTGTAAGCACAGAAGAATTGTGGCTTAAAGCTTGTAGATCAAAAGACCTACTAGAAAATATTTTCTAGCCCTGCCTTGTATGTAGTTTAGATATAACTTCATGGTTGACTTTTCTAATTGCTCTCATGAGACCATAAAATTTAAATGTCTGACAGACTACTATTGAGTTGTTTTCCCTCATTTTGATCTTGGATATGCCAGTTGTGTTTTAAATTTTCATGGTAAACATTACTCAGAAAGTAAGTTTTCATAATGTTTCAAAAAGAAACCATATTGAAAAGCCTGAAAATTGAGGAGGGGAAATGATAGTCCTGATTTTTTATTTTTTGTATTCATTTATTTTATTTTATTTTTTACTAGAAGTACCCATGATAAATTGAAGTTCAGGGCACCAGACCAAATAATTTTCTTCAAAATTGAAGTTAAAATCCTCTTTATATTTTTTCCTATTTATCATTCAAGAATAAAATAAAATGAATGAGCCAGTAACCCATCTTTTACTTTAGTGAAAAAAAATTTCTTGGGAATTATATTCTAAAACTGGCTGTAGTCTGGCAATTCTAGAATTTATAATAAAGAAGTCCTTTATATTCCAAATGAAATCTTTTCACTTGAAGGATAGCTCTGCTTTAGTTAAATGCACATAATAAAGGGAAAATAAAAGCCTAAAGTCAATTCTGTAAGAGTATAGGGATACAAGCAAGCTTTGATACAAATTAATGACATCAAGTCAAGTCACAAACGAACAGTTTATTGAGCAGAATGTCTTCAAAGTCAAAATATACAGAGGCAGTAGCTATGAATGTGGAGGAAGCTATCAGTACCAAGATCACTGAAAGACAGACTTATAGTTCAGCTTTAACTGTCCACAGGTAAGTTTTTACTGGAATTTGGTTCATCCTAGAAGATTCCAAAATGGGAGTTCACTGAAACTTAACTCACAGAAAACTGACAGCCAGTCAGGTACATTTCACTTCAGTCAGTTAGGGTTGATGCTGCCTTCCTAGAGGTGTGTGTATCTGTTTATATTTGGGGCATAACCCCCCAAAACAGAATTATCTTCTGGAGGGTGGACCCTTCTAGTATAGGCTTCCTCCACTAGGTGAGTATTCTAGGAACCTATTCGTATCAGTGTACCAGCTGGCATTGTTGTGAGAGGCTGCGTTGTGCTTCAGTGAATTTTTTTTTCACAAATAAAATAATGCTTTATTATGAGAGATTCTATCAAAATGTGGTCAATTTATTTTCCACGATCAGCAACACAAATATTTCCAGAAGCATTTAACAAATATAATTAATGTTTTTGTGGAGGATAAAAAAATTTTTTTTTGAATTTTTAAATTATCTTTTTGTTTCTTTTTAATTTTTTAAATTACTTTATTGTTGTTCAATTACAGTTATTTACATCCTCTCCCCTCCCCTCCCCACTACCCCCAGCACCACCTCCCCGACCAGCCTCCCCCTTCCCCCTTAGTTCCTTCCATGTGTCCTCTACATTGATTCCTGACAACGCTTCTCCCCATTGTCCCCTCCCTCCTCCCCCTTGGCTATTCATAGACTGTTCTATATTTCAATGTCTCTGTTTATGTTTTGTTCGCTTTCTGTTTTTGTTGATTATGATTCAGTTAAAGGTGAGATCATATGGTATTTGTCCCTCACTTCCTGGCTTATTTCACTTAGCATAATGCTCTCCAGTTCCATCCATGCTGTTGCAAACGATATAAGCTCCTTCTTCCTTTCTGCTGCGTAGAATTCCATTGTGTAAATGTACCATAGTTTCTTGATCCATTCATTTGTAGATGGGCACTTAGGTTGTTTCCAGCACTTGGCTATTGTGAAATGTGCTGCTATGAACATTGGAGTGCAAAGGTTCTTTTGAATTGGTTTTTCAGGATTCTTAGGGTATAATCCCAGTAGTG
>PVJI01026655.1:0-18787 GCA_004026765.1 Micronycteris hirsuta | reverse complement strand
TTTCTTATCTTTATAACATGGTTCTTCACCTTTTTTGAGCTATGCACCAATTTGGCAGTCTGGTAAAACCCATGGGCCCCTTCTCAGTATAGTATTTTTAAATTCATGAAGTGAAACATATAGGATTGAAAAGAAGCATTCAGGATTATGAAGGAAATTAATTATATTGAAATACAGTTATCAAATATTTTTAATTATTTTTAATTCACTTAATTTTTTAAAATAAGGTCATTGTATTTTTTAAGGTGTTATTTATTTATTTTTGGAGAGAGGGGAAGGGAAGGAGAAAGAGGGAGAGAAGCATCAGTGCATGTTTGCCTCTCATGTGGCCCCCACTGGGGACCTGGCCCACAACCCAGGCATGTGCCCTGACTGGGAATTGAACCAGCGACTGGTTCATAGCCTGCGCTCAATCCACTGAGCTACACCAGCCAGGGCTAGTTATCAAATATTTTTAAACTTTATGATCTAATATTTTTGTGCTTCTTTAGTAGTACACTATAAGATCTGGTGTGGGTTTAATAACCTCTGTAATATCAAGGTGCTGATGTGCAGTGACGATATTTTGAGATATCTGCAACAAAATTATCTAGTTTCTATTTGAGACAAAGCCACAGGTATTGCTAACATTATTGTGGTATGTTGTTTATATTTTCAATGGAAGGAAATGCTAAATTTCAGTGAGAGGTACTGTCATTGTTTTTCCCGTTCAAGTTCACGGAACCCTAAATTCTCTCCAAGAATCCTTTGTGAACTTGAGGCTAAGAACCTCTGCTTTATGGTACGGCAGTATCTAATAGAGAGTCTGGACTATTCTTGATTTTTTTTTGTGCTTTAATATAAAGATAATTGTTGGTGGGCGTTTTTTAACCATAGAAAAATTTTATTTTATTTTATTTTTTATTCTAATTTTTTATTGTTGTTCACTTACAGTTGTCCCCATTACTCTCCCCTGCCTTACCCACCCCCCACCTTCCACTTTCAATCCTCCCCCCCCTCCCCGTGGTCTTTGTCCATGGGTCCTCTGTTCATGTTCCTTGACTTGACTCTTCCCCTTCTTTCCCCTGTTAACCTCCTCCCCACTCCTCCCTCCCCTCTGGTCACTGTCAGTTTGTTCTTTATTTCCATCTCTCTTGTTCTGTTTTGCTTGTTTGTTTGTTTTGTTGATTAGGTTCCACTTATAGTGAGATCATATGGTATTTATCTTTCACTTCCTGGCTTATTTCACTTAGCATTATGCTCTCCAGTTCCATCCATGCTGTCACAAAGGGTAGGAGTTCTTTCTTTCTGCGGCATAGTATTCCATTGTGTAAATGTACCACAGTTTTTTGATCCATTCATTTACTGATGGGCACTTAGACTGTTTCCAGCACTTGGCTATTGTAAATTGTGCTGCTATGAACATCGGGGTGCATAAGTTCTTTTGAAATGGTGTTTCAGGCTCTGGCTGGTGTAGCTCAATGGATTGAGCACAGGCTGGGAACCAAAGGGTCGCCAGTTCGATTCCCAGTCAGGGAACATGCCTGGGTTGCGGGCCAGGTCCCCAGTGGAGGCAACATGAGAGGCAACCACACATTGATATTTCTCTCTCTCTTTCTCCCTTCCTTCACCTCTGTCTAAAAATAAATAAATAAAAAGAAAAGAAATGGTGTTTCAGGATTCTTAGGGTATAACCCCAAACTGGAATTGCTGGGTCAAAAGACAGTTCCATTTTCAGTTTTTTGAGGAAATTCCATACTGCTTTCCACAGTGGCTTCACCAGTCTGCATTCCCACCAACAGTGCAGTAGGGTTCCCTTTTCTCTACATCCTCTCCAACACTTGTTTGTTGATTTGTTTATGATGGCCATTCTGACCTGTGTGAAGTGGTATCTCATTGTGGTTTTAATTTGCATCTCTCTGATGGCTAGGGAGGCTGAGCATCCTTTCATATGTCTCTGGGCCCTCTGTATGTCCTCCTTGGAGAAGTGTCTGTTCAGGTCCTTTGCCCATTTCTTAACTGGATTGTTTGTCTTCCTGGTGTGGAGTCATGTGGGCTCTTTATATATTTTGGAGATCAAACCTTTGTCCGAAGTATCATTGGCAAATACATTTTCCCATACGGTTGGTACCCTTTTCATTTTGCTGATGTTTTCTTTAGCTGTGCAGAAGCTTTTTAATTTGATGTAGTCCCATTTGTTTATTCTTTCCTTTATCTCCCTGTCCCTAGGAGATATATCGGTGAAGGTATTGCTGTGTGGAATATCTGACATTTTCCTGCCTATGTTCTTCTCTAGGACTTTTATGGTGTCACGACTTATATTTAAGTCTTTTATTCATCTTGAGTTTATTTTTGTGTATAGTGTAAGTTAGTGGTTGAATTTCACTTTTTTTTTTTAAAGATTTTATTTATTTATTTTTTAGAGAGAGGAGAAGGGAGGGAGACAGAGAGGGAGAGAAACAGCAATGTATGGTTGCCTCTCACATGGCCCTCATAGGGGACCCGGCCCGCAACCCAAGCATATGCCCTGACTGGGAACCGAACCGGGACCCTCTGGTTCCTAGCCCGCGCTCAATCCACTGAGCTACACCAGCCAGGGCCGAATTTCACTTTTTTTACGTGTAGCTGTCCAGATCTCCCAACACCATTTGTTGAAGATGCTATTTTTACTCCATTTTATGCCTCTGTCCCCTTTGTCAAATATTAATTGACCGTAGAGACTTGGGTTTATTTCCGGGCTCTCTATTCTGTTCCATTGATCTATGTGTCTGTCCTTATGCCAGTACCAGACTGTTTTGATTACAGTGGCCTTGATTATTGTTGGTGGTTTTGATTGCAATTACATGGAGTATATAAATTAACTTGGAAAAAAAAGACATCTTTACAATATTGAGTATTCCAAACATTTCATTATATATTTCCATTTAGATCTTTCATTTTCTCAATATTTTTTACAGTTTTTCTGCAAGGATTTCTTAAATATAATTTGTTAGGTTCATTCCTAGGTACCTGATAATTTTTATGCTATTATTATAAATGATCCCTTTAACATGTTTTCTGCTTGTTGCTGGTATATAAAAATACAATTGATTCTGAATCCAGTGAACTAGCTAAATTTATTCTACACACATAGTTATCTCATTTGTGAATAATAAGTTTGTTTCTCTTTTCAAGCCATATGTGTGTTTATGTTGATTGCCTTGCTGCACTAATTGAGACGTCCAGTACATTGTTAAATGGAAGTGGTGATAATAGCAGCGTCCTTCATCCTTGACTTTTTCTGTGTTCTAAAATGAAAGCTTTTCTGCCTTTCGCTATTAAATACGGTGTTCGGTGTAGGTTTCTTATAGTTACATTTTAACAGATTAAGGAAATTTTCTTCTATTCCTGATGTGTCCATTGTCTTTTTTTTTTTTTTTAAGATTTTTTATTTATTTATTTTCAGAGAGAGGAGAAGGGAGGGAGAAACAGCAATGTATGGTTGCATCTCACATGGCCCTCACTGGGGACCTGGCCCGCAACCCAGGCATCTGCCCTGACCGGGAATCGAACCGGGACCCTCTGGTTCCCAGCCCGCGCTCAATCCACTGAGCTACACCAGCCGGGCGGCATATTTATTTTTTTAAACTTACTTGCTTTTAAACCTAGTACAGAATTCAAAAGCAACGGAATTTAAATCCCTCCACGTGTGTTCCCAGCTACCCATTCCCCCTTCCCGGAGGCAGCCGCCAACGCTGGTTTTCGTGTGTCCTTCTAGAGAATGCCAACACATGTGCAAGGGGTGGTGTAGCCTCAGTTTTCTTCTTCCCACAAGCGGTGGTGGCAGGCTCTCCAGCTGTTCTCCGCTCGGCTGCGTCCATTTAACAAGATGTGTTGCGGGTAGTTCCATTTCACTGCAAATAGTTCTACCCTGACTAGTGTCCTGCTATTCTGATGCATGATTTTTTTTTTACCTGGTCTGCTGACGATTGATATACATCCAGGTTGTTTCTCGTCTTTTGTTGTTACCATACGGCAAGGAATAATCTTACGAATTTGTGAACATGTGAAGTGAACTTGCTGGTATAAAATTTTGATAGATAATGCCAAATAGTTTCCATAAGTATTTACTAATTTTTATTCCTACTGGAAAATAAACAAAAGGGCTGGTTTCCCCCACACTCTTGCTAATATAGCATTTTAAAATATTTTGATCTTCCTTACTCTAAAGTTTAAAAAATTGTATCTCTTTATGGTTTTATTTCACTTTTTTTGTATGAAGCATGAGAGTGAGCATCTCCTTATGTGTTTAAAGGCTTTTTGTATTTTCTCTGATCTGTTGTGTTTGTCTTTTGCCCTTTTTCTAGGGGCTTGTAAGTTTCCTATTGATTTGGAAGACCTTTATGCATATAAGAAAATGAGCTCTTTACCTGTAGTATGTACACAATAGATATTCTCATTGTGTTGCTATTTAATGATTTTGTTTAAATCTTTTATTTCTTGGTTTTGTGTCATACATCAAAAAACCTTCTCCACTCTAAGGTTTCAAAGACCATGTCTCATCTTTTGTTTTGGTACTTTAATTTTTTAAAATAATGTAATTATTTTGTTTCATCTGGCATTTATTTTTATGTAAGAAATGAGGTAAGGGTCCAACTTACTATTTCCTTAGATGGCCCCTCCATTGTTGTTTAAGATTTATTTAATAATCTACCTTTTTCTTGGGGAATTTATTTCTAAAAAATGAAATGATGTTTAGCCCTGGATGGTATAGCTCAGTGGATTGAGCATCTGCCTATGAACCAAAAAGTCAATGGTTCGATTCCCGGTCAGGGCACATGCCTGGTCCAGTAGCAGGTGGGCAAGAGGCAACCAGTTGATGTTTCTCTCACATATTGAGGTTTTGCTCCCTTCCTTTCTCCCTCTCTCCCCTCTCTCTAAAAATAAATAAATAAAATCTTTTTAAAAAGAATGAAAAAATATTTTAGATGAAAAAACTGAAAACAAATTATATATTTTTAAAATTTATTATTTTTATAAGGTTCGTTTTATTTTTACTATGGATATCCAGTTGCTCCAACATCTTTTTTTTTTTTTTAAGATTTTATTTATTTCTCTATTTTAGAGAGGGGGGAAGGGAGAGAGAAAGAGAGGGAGAGAAACATTAATGTGCAGTTCCCTCCTGTGCGCCCCCTCTGGGAACCTGGCCTGCAACGGAGGCATGTGCCCTGACTGGGAATCAAACCAGCAACCCTTTAGTTTGCAGGCCAGCATTCAGTCCACTGGGCTACACCAGCCAGGGCCAAATTACATATTTTTAGAAGTTGATAATTACCATAAATATCACAAGATCCTGAAAAAAAGAACACAATATTTTTATTAATCAACTGCCTGCTGTTCCTGTAGAATACATTTTACTCTGGCGAGCTTGCCCCAGTTTTTAATAAACATCCCGTAAAATTTACTTTTTCCTTATTGTACACTTGTACAAGTTTAGGCAAACACATAGAATTGTATAGCCAGCCACTGCATTCAAGACAGCGAACAACCCCATCCCCCCAAATAGTCCCTCACGCTGCCCCTTTTGTAGGCAAACCTTCCTCCCACCCGACCCCTGGCACCCACTGCAGTTTTCTCCACCTCCACCCACTCAGTCAGAATTCTGAGAGTGGGTTCTCTACCCAAGGTCATAAGGGCTCCCCCGAAGGATTCTGATTTGGGTCAGGTCTGGGTACTGTTGCCCGAGATCATTGCATCTTAAGTGACAGGACCTTGCCCTGTGCGCCTGTAATGGGCTGTGTCACAGTGAGAGCGGTGAGAGGCCTCAGGGAGGCCTGACAATAACTAAACATCTCCCCAGTGCTTACGGTGTGACAGGTTCCATCCGAAGCCATTAACTCATAATCTCACTCTTGACAGCAGTCCCACAAGGTAAATGCATTGTTCCCATTTCACACAGTCAGGAAATGGTAGGGCCGAGATTTGGCCCAGGCAGCCTAGCCGCAGTGTCCATGCTCCTTACCCCTCGGCTGTATCGCGTCTGCCCCCGAAAGAGCAGTTACCTACCTACCCCCACGCCCCCGCCCCCCAGCCCAGCAGTGTGGCCAGCACCCGTGTTGGCTCTCCTGTCCTCAGAAGCATCTCCTAATTCAACTTCTTGTTTGGGAAATAGGTGCTCCTGAAGCAAGGATGATTCAGGAGGGGCGAAGGGGGCAGAATGCTGAGTGAGCCCGGCCACTGGGGCAGCGGTTTCTGTCTCGCTGCCACCTCCTTTCCTCCCTCTGCACTGGACACAGCCTCCTCTGTTTCTCTCCACCTGATCTCCCGTTTCCTCCTCTGGCCTTGGAGTGCCTGGCCCCCCTGACTACCTCTTCTTAGCTCCCACCTGTTCTCTATGTCACCTCAGCTTGGTAAGAGGGCCCGGGGCCCTGGGATCTTGGCGAGGGGAAAGGACTCCTGGTCTGGAGCATGGGCCCTGTGGGGGGGTGGGTCCCGCCACTCCCTTCCGCCTGGGGGAGGCCTGTAGCATGTAGAAAATGCCCCCCAAAAGGTAGAAGGTAAATCAACCTTGGGTTCTCAGCCAGAGGTGCTTATACTCCCTAGCTGGGCATTTGGAATCGGGGGCTGTTGTATAAAACTTTAATTGAATTGTAGTGTATGCGTAGAAAAGTGCACAGACCATAAGCTTGATATTCACAAGGTGAATATCCCCAGGTATCCAGTACTGGAGCAGGAAGTAGAACGTGAGTAGCATCCAAGAAAGCTCCTCTTCAGATTCTCTTCTAGTTGCCACCCCTGGCGGGGGGCTTGGGTCGGCATTTTTTGGGTGTCAGAGTGACTTAGGGGTTCTGTTGGCATTTAGTGGGCAGGGTCCTGCGATGCTGAAGGTCCTGAGATACATGGGACAGCCCCGCAGCAGAGAATCGTCCTGCCCAAATGCCCCATTGAGAGGTACCCTGCCCGGCAGCTCCGAGCGGGAGTGGCCTGCAGCAAAGGAGGCAAAGACGGATGCCTTAGGCCTGGGGAGCAGGGGTGCCGCTGTGCCTCTGGGTCCGAATGAGGAGGGGGGCTTCACTGCAATGTGTCCCCACTGTCCTCACCCCGCAGGCCTCCGGAACGCCCCCCGTTGCTGGGCCGTGATCCAGCCCCTGCTGTGTGCTGTGTACATGCCCAAGTGTGAGAACGACCGGGTGGAGCTGCCCAGCCGCACCCTCTGCCAAGCCACCCGAGGCCCCTGTGCCATCGTGGAGAGGGAGCGGGGCTGGCCCGACTTCCTGCGCTGCACCCCCGACCACTTCCCTGAGGGCTGCCCGGTGAGTGCCCTGTGGGGCGAGGGGCTGGTCAGGACCGGGCATAGGGCCTAGGGCCTAGGGCCGGGCCCCCCAGCAGGAGGGGAGGCGGGGAGCCCAGAGCCTTCTCTCCTGGGAGACCCCCATCAGCAGCCATGGGCTCAACAGGCCACGAATCCAAACCGAGGCTTGTAGGCTGGGCCCATTCATCAGCATCCTTTTATTTTATTTTTAATAAAAAGATAAGTGTGTGCAACAGGTACATT
Source organism: Micronycteris hirsuta (assembly GCA_004026765.1). Classification (NCBI taxonomy): domain Eukaryota; kingdom Metazoa; phylum Chordata; class Mammalia; order Chiroptera; family Phyllostomidae; genus Micronycteris; species Micronycteris hirsuta. The sequence goes on along the minus strand of PVJI01026655.1, from coordinate 11,274 downwards.
GTGAGCACCAACTCTGTTGGGTGTTAGGGAGTTATGGCAGTCACAGACGACAGGAACCCATCCCGACGGCATTTGCTGTGTATTCAGGGAGTCAAGGCACATGTAAAACAGCCGGAGACACCGAGACGGGATGTGTTCTAGTTCCGGGTGACAATAGTAATGATAGTAATGATGGCAATAACACTACTCGTTACTATTGACTACCTGCCGAAAACTGTTGTGGCATTTTATATCTCTGTCCGTTGCCCCTGAAACCCCACCATGAAGCAGGTGTGTGTGTTGCATGCTGCTGAGTCAGCTCTGACCCCTGGTGACCCTGTGGATGAGTGACGGCCACAGTGTCCTGTCCTCACCAGCCCTGCTCCGCTGCTGTGGACTCGCGCCTGTGGCTTCTTTCACGGAGTCAGTCCACCTCATGCTTGGTCTTCCCTTTCCCTTCTGCCTCGTATCTTTCCCAGCATTAAGATCTTTTCCAAAGAACCCTGCCTTCTCATGATGCGCCCCGAATAGGGCAGCTTCCGATTCGTCATTGTCGCCTCCAGCGCTGCTTCAGGCCTCGCTAGCTCTGGGGCCCACGTGACCGTCTTTCTAGCGGTCCAGGGTGTCTGTAGACTTCTCCTCCAACCCCGTATTCCGAATGAATCCTTTCCCCACCGCTGCCTCATAGGCGTGGAAACTGGGGTAACAGCGAAGTCAAATAGTCTGCCACAGGCTGTGTCGGCGCCTGTGCCCTCAGCCACGCTACCATGCTAGCCCTGCGCCTCTTACTAAACCGAAGGCCGCCTGAGCCTCCTGCTCCCTTTGGTACTATCCGTCTTCTCCTCTGCCCTTGTGCCAGAATGAGGTGCAGAACATCAAGTTCAACAGTTCGGGCCAGTGCGAGGCTCCGTTGGTTCGGACCGACAACCCCAAGAGCTGGTACGAGGACGTGGAGGGCTGCGGGATCCAGTGCCAGAACCCGCTCTTCACGGAGGCCGAGCACCAGGACATGCACAGCTACATCGCGGCCTTCGGAGCCGTCACCGGCCTCTGCACACTCTTCACCCTGGTCAGCAGGGGGCGCCCGTGCGCGCGGAGCGGTGGGAGGGCGAGGCCCAGGGACCTCAGCCTGCAAAGTGGGGAGGGAGCTGGATCATCCGTGAGAGAGGCTGGGCTCGGGGCAGGGAGGGAGGTGGGGGTTTCACTGGGGAGGGTCGTAGGAGGGGTCATAAGGGTGTCTGCAGCAGCAAAACAACCCCAGCCTCATGGAGCGGACCCCACTTCTCTCTTCTAGGCCACTTTTGTGGCTGACTGGCGGAATTCCAACCGCTACCCTGCGGTCATTCTCTTCTACGTCAATGCGTGTTTCTTTGTGGGCAGCATCGGCTGGCTGGCCCAGTTCATGGATGGTGCCCGACGCGAGATCGTCTGCCGCGCAGATGGCACCATGAGGCTTGGGGAGCCCACGTAGGTGTCTTGGGGACCCAGAGGTGAGGGGAGGAAGGCTGAAATGCGTGTTTATCGCAGAAGGGACAGGTTGGACTTGAACCTGAGATTTCAGGGTAGGATTCAGATCTGCTTTGTTGCACCCAGGGTCTTGCAGGGGTGTCAAACTTTTTGGCATCTCTGGGCCACAGTGGAAGAAGAAGAGTTGTCCTGGGCCACGCATTAAATACACAAACATTAACAAAACAAAAAAAATTTCATGCTGTTTTAAAGTAAATTTACGATTTTGCGTTGGGCCACATTCATAGCCATCCTGGGCTGCATGTGGGTCGCTTGCTCCGGGTTGGACAACCCTGGAAGGACTTTGGTTTCAGTATTAGGACCTTGACTGTTTGTATCCGTTCAAAGGGGCGTCTTCTGTATCTCTTTAAATCTAACTGGGTCCTGGTTTCAAGCCCTGACTCCTAGGGAAACGCCAGACCTGAGAGCCAAGGGTGTGGACACAGGGTGGAGAGAGCTGGTAAAGGGAATACAGAATGACCTCCCCGAGTGACACCCCACATGTCTGTGTAGCTCCAACGAGACCCTGTCCTGTGTCATCATCTTTGTCATTGTGTACTACGCCCTGATGGCGGGCGTCGTCTGGTTTGTGGTCCTCACCTATGCCTGGCACACCTCCTTCAAAGCCCTGGGCACGACCTACCAGCCGCTCTCCGGCAAGACCTCCTACTTCCACCTGCTCACGTGGTCGCTGCCTTTTGTCCTCACGGTGGCAATCCTCGCTGTGGCCCAGGTATAGTAACCGGTAGGGGACTGGAGTCCTGAGTGAGATGGACTTGGGAGAGGGGGCCAGCGACCGAATCTGTCCCTCCCACCTCTTCTGGCTGTAGGTGGACGGGGACTCCGTGAGCGGCATCTGTTTTGTGGGCTACAAGAACTACCGGTACCGCGCTGGCTTCGTGCTGGCCCCCATTGGCCTGGTGCTCATTGTGGGCGGCTACTTCCTCATCCGGGGTGAGTGAGGACCAGACTAGGACCAGGGGACCAGAATGTGCTGAGCGCCAGCTCTGGGAGGCACTGCCAGCTCTGCCGCCTTCACAGGGGGACCTCAGCCGGGCCACACTGGGTCTTGTCTGCCTAGGACGTGTCCCCTCTAGGCAGACACAGAACCCTGGGCACTCAATGTGGGACAACACCTTTGTGTTGGCCAGAAAAATGCACCCCTTTCTTCAGAGCCTTGATCCACATTCACGGCTTGTTGAGTGGGACCCAGACTGGTTCCAGTCTCCCCTCGGCCCTCGGCCAGGTGCGCTTGGGTGAGGGGTTGCCTGCTCTGTCCATGCGGACCAATGTGGGGACTTCAGTGTTGTGTGCTCCTTCTAAATGTGTGTATACCCCAGTGTTTGGGAGCGTGGTTTCCCGTCGCCCTCCTGCCCACAACCCACATCACACACAGTTGTCACAGCACACACAGCTCCTCTGTTCCCTCATTTCCCCGTCTCTATCTGTCACCTCCACCATAAGCCTTCCTATCTTCTCAGCTCATTTTTGTTGCTTTTTTGTGCAATTTTCAGTTTCCTCTTTCCACAGCAGGTCAGCCTTCTGCGCAGCCCGCTTCTTTCCCCTCTTTTTTTGACGCAGCATCTGGCGTCTGGTTTGTGTTTTCTATTGGGGCTGAACTGTTTGGCGGCCACTGGCCACGTGTGTTGAAACTAGTCCAGATCGAGATGTGTCATAAGTGTGAAATACCCCCTGCATTTCAAAGACATAGCGCACTCGTTAATAAGTTGTAATGTGGACGACACGTTGAAATGATAATATAATAAACAATGGTGTACTGTTTATAAAATACATTGAAATGAGTTTCACTTGTGCCTTTTTGATAATATTATAAACATGGTGTACTGTTTATAAAATACATTGAAATGAGTTTCACTTGTGCCTTTTTTACTCTTTGAATGTGGCTTCTAGAAAATTTGAGATTAGGCATGTGGCCTCTGTTATATTTCTTCTGGACGGCACTGTCCTCAAGTCCCTTTTTATGCCTTTTCCAGCAGAACAGCTTTGACCTGGCCGCCTTACTTAAGGGCGGCGTGCCTTCTCTCTCTTCTCTGCTGTCCACCTGTGCTCTGCCCCGGTCTTTCCCGTCCACGACACACCCGCCACCAGCTGGGCTCCATTTCTCTGGTGTCTCCAGTTCCCCAGGCTTGACGCCAGCACGGGAGCAGTCAGGCCGGGACTCCAGGGCCGTGGGAGCCTCCCCTGCCACACCCCCCTCTCTCTCAGGACAGTGGCCTCACCCTACTAATGTCTGAGGTGTCCCTTCTGTCCAGGAGTCATGACTCTGTTCTCTATCAAGAGCAACCACCCCGGGCTATTGAGCGAGAAGGCTGCCAGCAAGATCAATGAGACCATGCTGCGCCTGGGTGAGTGGGAGCCATCCAGCCCAGCACTGCGTCCTCCTGGAGCTGCGGGACCTGCGGGGTAGGGTCTCGGAGGGCGTCGTAGTCTGTGGCACAGGTTAGCAGCCACAGGGCAAGACAAGGCTGTGTGTGTGTGTATGTGTGTGTGTGTGTGCGTGTAGCAGCAGCTCCAAAGAAGGGGACCTTCTCAGGTGGAAGAATTCAAGTTCATGCCAAGACTGCTTCTTCGTGCCCGCTTCCCTCCCATTGGGGCCTCCCACAGCTGCCTCAAATGCCCTCCTGCCTCGTTTCGGAGACTGCAGTTCTTGAACCGAGCCTAGTGTGAATTCACCCCAGACTCAGCTGTCTGTCAGGCCCTGCTCCCCACAGCTGCTCCCACACCTGGGATTGGTAACACCTTGCCCACCCCTGGCCCTCCACAGGCATTTTTGGCTTCCTGGCCTTTGGCTTTGTCCTCATCACCTTCAGCTGCCACTTCTACGACTTCTTCAACCAGGCTGAGTGGGAGCGCAGCTTCCGGGACTACGTGCTGTGAGTGCAGGACGGGGGCTTGGGGACTTGGGGGAGCCAGAGCCAGGACTGCAGGGCCAGCCTGCCTGTGCTGTCCAGCAGGGATCTGCCTGTCTCTTGCTCTGGGTGCCCAGGACGTCAATTGCCCTGTAATTTGCCAACACGGCAAACAGCCCTCAAGTCCCCACTCAGCTCTGCACCCCTACGGCTGTCTGGCTGTGGCGGTTGTAACTGTTAAGAAAGCCATCTTGTGTTTTGGCTTCTCTGACCGACTCTGTTAGCCGCAGAAGTTGCTCTCTCTAATTCTCACACGTCCTCTTTTTCGGAGCTTATTGGAGAGCCCTGCCCAGAAGTAGTTACTCTCTGCGATGAGTTAATAGCCTGGTAATGCCTGCTAACTGGCCTGCATTTTTGTCACAATGAGGACTGGTCAGAGAGCGAGGCACCTCAGCTGTTGAGAGGCTCCAGGAACAGCCGTTAAAATGCTTGTTAAAGCAGTCCAAGAGCTCGGCACCACGCCGATGCCTGGGTCTCTCCCCTGGGGCTTTGATTTCATTGTCCGGGGTGTGGCCCAGACAATCAGTGGTTATGCAAAGCTCCCAGGTGACTCTAACGAGCACCCACAATTGCGGATCGGTGCCAATCGTCTGGGTACCCACCCAGGAGACCTAGAAAACCTCACCCGACTCCCACCCCTCCCTGTAGGTGCCAGGCCAACGTCACCATCGGGCTGCCCACCAAGAAGCCCATCCCTGACTGTGAGATCAAGAACCGCCCTAGCCTCTTGGTGGAGAAGATCAATCTGTTTGCCATGTTTGGAACTGGCATCGCCATGAGCACCTGGGTCTGGACCAAGGCCACGCTGCTCATCTGGAGACGCACCTGGTGCAGGTGGGGCCAGCAGCGAGCCCGTTCTGACTCTGAGGCCATAGTCTGTCAACCTAGGTGTCCCCATCAGTAGGCTTTGTCTGGTCCCACGTCTCCTAGCACAGCCTGGGACAGGCACGATTTCTGAGTCTGTGCTGTGTTGCTCCAAGCTGACTCCTCTGTGGCTCACCACTGCCCCCTGGTGACGCCTGCTGTTCTTGGGAGCCCTGGCTAGGTGCTGAGCCCACTGCCAGCATCTTTTAAGAGTGGAGTGATTCTATTACTGGGCACACAGGAGCCCTGCATCCTCGACCCCGTCTTTGCAGAGTAGGCCTCCACGCCTCAGAGTCCTTGAGAGCTTCAGGCTCCCTGGAGGCCCCTGCCCTAGAGGGGTTGGATTCGGTGGTCTCTCCCAAGATTTGATGGGAAGTGGCTGCGCCTCCTCTTTCCCTCCCTCCCTCCTGCTGCTCTCAGATTGACGGGGCAGAGTGATGATGAGCCCAAACGCATCAAGAAGAGCAAGATGATCGCCAAGGCCTTCTCCAAGCGGCGCGAGCTGCTGCAGAACCCAGGCCAGGAGCTCTCCTTCAGCATGCACACCGTCTCCCACGACGGGCCTGTGGGTAAGCTTCGGCCCCTTGCCTCCCCGGGTGCCACTTAACACCGGCGGCACTGCGCCCCGTTCCCTCCCGGGCAGGTGCGGACACGGGACTGTCCAGAAGGCTTGGAGGGCTGCAGTGCCGCCTCCTGTCCTCACAGTCATTCTCTTCCAGTCCCCTCCCCTCCCCAGCAGCTCTCCCCCGTCTCTTTCTGCCCCAGTGCCAGTAGTTTGCTTCCCAGGGGACTCATCTCCCTACCCCTTCCCCTTCTCCTGCCTTCTCCAGCCGTTCTCCCTGGACTAGAGTAAGTCAGGCTTTCAGGAACTGGATTTCTGGCCTCTAGTGAGGTCTCGCTCTTGTTCTGGGTGCCCGAGATGCCAGTGGCGCTGTAATGTGGGAGTGAGCAGAGATCGCTGTGACTGCCGGGGTGGGTTTTCTGTGCAGGATGTCGCGGGAACCATCGGCGGGGGACGGTGAATGAATGGTGCTGAGTCAGGGAGGAATGGTTGACGGCAAGGGACTGGGCTGTGACAATTCCTTATCCTTCCCTTCCGTTTCCACAGCGGGTTTGGCCTTTGACCTCAATGAGCCCTCAGCGGACGTGTCTTCTGCCTGGGCCCAGCACGTCACCAAGATGGTGGCCCGGAGAGGAGCCATACTGCCCCAGGATGTGTCTGTCACCCCTGTGGCAACTCCAGGTATGGGGTTCGGGTTTCTGTAGGAAGGTGGGGGACACAGAGGCTGGGGGCTACCGGGACTGTAGTACCAGGAGCTGCCAGAAGGCAAGAGGGGAGGGAAGCTGCGGAAGGTCCAAAGTGTGGGGCTGAGGCCCCAGAGGTCCAGAGAAGTGGGTCCCAGAGCCTGGGGGGTCTGAGGAGAGAACGGTGATGTGGACAGAGTCAGGGTCCCAGGCTCATGTTCTCTCTCCCACCGTCAGTGCCCCCAGAGGAAAAAGCCAACCTGTGGCTGGTTGAGGCAGAGATCTCCCCAGAGCTGGAGAAGCGCCTGGGCCGGAAGAAGAAGCGGAGGAAGAGGAAGAAGGAGGTGTGCCCGCTGGTGCCACCCCCTGAGCTTCACCACCCTGCCCCTGCCTCTGCCTCCAGTGCTGTTCCGAGGCTCCCACAGCTGCCCCGGCAGAAGTGCCTGGTGGCCGCAGGGGCCTGGGGAGCTGGGGACTCCTGCCGACAGAGAGCCTGGACCCTGGTCTCCAACCCCTTCTGCCCAGAGCCCAGTCCCCTGCAGGATCCATTTCTGCCCAGCGGCCCAGCCCCCATGGCCTGGGCTCAGGGCCGCCGGCAGGGCCTGGGGCCTGTTCACTCCCGCACCAACCTGACAGAGGCAGAGCTCATGGATGCGGACTCAGACTTCTGAGCCAGGAGAGCAGGACCTGGGACAGTAAACAGCAACAAAGAACATTCTGAGGCTCTTCTTCCTCCCTGAGGGTCCTTCCCCAGGATCTCTTCTTCCAGAGAACCTGAGGGCCCGGTGCCCTCCCAGGAGGGCTCTCTATGTCTGGCTCATGGTAGAACTGTGGGAAAGAGCTCCAGCAAAACCATGGGTGGACCTCACCCAGAGAACAGCCCTGAGCTCCAGGGCCCTTGTTTTGCTCCACCAGTTTGGAGTCTGGCTGGCAGCCCCAGTCTGCAGCAAGGGGACGGGGTGTGCGGAGTCTTGGTGGCGCAGTAATGGCGGAGGTATGAGTGACCGTACCCGGAGTGGGCTGCGGCGGCCAGGAGGCAGCCAAACCCATGTCTGGCAAATGAGGGCTGGCTGCCCTTTTCTGTACTAATGGGTGCCCTTTCCTGGCACCCTCAGACCAAAAATGTTTATTGTGTCCTTAGGCCTTTGTCTAAGTGGGAACAGGGCTCCCTTCCGCCTCTTCCAGGCAGTTGTGGGGCTGAGGTGCCTATTCCCACAGGGGCTGTCACCTCTCTTCACAGATGTCCAGCCGGCCCCGGCTCGGGCCAACAACCCAGCCCCTGTCCTCCTGCACCCTTCCTCCCCCCCTCCCTTTCCCATTTCAGTTCAACCAGGCCAACCTCTTCCTGTTTCCTGGTGGTCAGTTGGGACCCAGAGCTGCAGCCTTCTCCATCCCACCCTCGTCCCCTACCCATGTTGCTGGGCTCCATCTCCAAGAAAGAGATTGGTGCAGCTATAGAGCCTGGCATGGTGTAGAAGCGGGGAGTGGTGCAGAGCCTCTGGGTCTCTTCCTGTATCCACCCAGTGGGGGGTGGATCCCCTGACTTAAAGGGCTACCCTGGGAAGCTGCTGAAGCTTCAGGCAGGCAAGGAAAACTTCCTTCAAATCCCACAACTAGTGGAAGAAGGGATTTCCAACCTCTTCTAGGCCCCCTCCATGTCTCCAAGGCCCCAGCTTCAAGAACCAGGCAGCAGGAAGCATGACGAGCTGACTGGGGTCCAGATGGGGGATAGGGATGGAGAGCAGAAATATAAACAGTAAATAAAAGGTTTTTATATAAACTCTTGGCGTCCTTCTTTTCCATAGGCCCTAGGCTCCACCTAACTGTTTATCTGGTCCTGATCTCATCTGTCGTCCACTTCCTCCTCAGGCTATTCTGAAAGGCTGCGAGCTTGGCGCTAATGAGGTCAGGACTGCCAGATGTCTGGCTGATGTCGGCTTCATGTGCCAGGTGCCTTTCCTGACCCGTTGGTTCTACACAGACAAAAACTCTTCTGTGGCCACAGCTGCCTCGCTGCGCGCTGGTCTTAGATGATTGAGAACACACATGGGTGGGTAGAGGGGATTGTGCTAAAAAGAAAGAAAACACTCATGGACACGAACAACAGCGTGGTGATTGCGGGGGTGGAGGGAGAGGGAGGAGGTTATGGGGGCATAAATGGTGATGGTCGGATGCCTCACTTGCGGTGGTGAACACACAGCACAGTGTACAGATGATGTGTTGTAGAACTGAGCACCTGAAACCTGTATAATTTTGTTTACCAGCGTCAACCCCGTGAATTCAATGAAAAGAGGAAAAAAAAAACACAGCTTGCCCTTGGAGTGACGGTTGGAAGTAGAGAAACCCCTGCTAGTGTAGATGAGAATGGCTCCTTGCGGCAACCCTGGGCCCCACCTCGGGGGTCGCTTGCCTTCTACAGGGGGTGTCGGGGGACCTCCCCTGAGCAGTCAAAGGAATTCAGACACCCCTGAAGGAAGCCCGTTAGCCCCGCTTCCTCTAAAAAGACGTCAGTAGAAGCCTGGGAACTGAATCCCAAGGACTCAGGGTCATGTGGAAAGGAGATGTGTGGAAGAAAGGGGGCGCTACCCCCACACAGGGAGGGTATCGTGGAGTGTTGACCAGAGTGGTTGGGAGTAGCTCCTGTGATGGGGACGCAAGCATTTTGCCCAGAGCCAAACTTCAGGGGAAGGGGCACTAACTTCACTGATCTGACCATACTCTCGAACATAGTTACATGTGTATTAGTGAAATAATAATACCAGCTAACTCTGATTGAATGCTTGCTAGGCTCTCTCCCAAGTACTTCACAGGATGAACTGGAGTCTCACAACAGACCTTCGGGGCACTGTTAACACCCCCAAGGTGCTGAGACACAGAAAGTTTCAATAGTCGCCCCAAGGCCGCACAGGAAGTAGTAATGCTTGGATCCCATTCCAACTCTGGCTCCAGAGTTGACTCTTGGGCACTGCGTTCTGCCTCTTGTTTAATTCGGGGGATCGGAGGAGCTAGTTTTCTGTTTGTTTGTTTGTTTGTTTGTTTGTCTGTTTGTAAAAACAAGCTCAGTGAATCAAAATGACTCGCCCACAGCCGCACAGCTAGTACGTGACCCTGTGCCCAAGGTCTTCCTGACTCTGAATTCCAACTCTTTCCACTCTCGGTTCTGACCATTGATTTGTCCTACCCAGGTTTCCTATGTTGCATTCCGTCTGGCTGTCCTGTATCTCTCACTTACCTTGCTCATTCTGGCCATCACTGCTTCTCTCGGCAATAGTATAGCTAGTTTTTTAACAACATATTCAACTTTATTAACAACATATTCAAGACAATAACATTTATCAGTGTTGTCTAATGATCTTTCTGGAAATAACAGAATATGTTAACAATTTTCTTCTTTTCATCTCCATGGACATTCCCTCCATCCCCTTTTTTAAGTGGGAATATTTATGTAAAGGGTGGGGAATGGTATGTAGGGGGAGTTCATTCTAGGCTTTTCAAAGCTGAGACGTTGTTTTATGTCGGGATGTGGCGGCCGACAGACTCTGACCACTAGAGGGCACACTGGTCCCACCTTTTGTGAGTATAGACAAACGATGTGGCAGCCGGGGATCCGGCACCACACTTCCCCAACCAAGAAATCTTAAAGGATCTTTGTAAGAGCACCAGATCCTATGACTGAGGCTTAGAGGCTACTTTCCTACCAAAGCTACTGAATTAGGTCCCCAAATAAACACCTCAGGGTCCAAGAGGAGCTTGGTTCCTGGGACTCCCTGCAGCCCAGCCGCTGCCCTGGGAACAGGTCTCCACGCGTTCCCTGCTCTGGCAGGCTCTTCCTACCACTCTCAAACTCAGTCAAAATCAAACTCGAATTCAGCGGTCCCTCTTCCTAGGTTGTGCGGCCTGCTTCCGTTGGTCCCAACTTCTTTTAAGCAGTTTCTCCACTGCTCCATCCCTTCCTTTGCCTGAGTTGTTGTTTTTTTTTTAATAGTTTAAAATATATTTTGATTATGCTACTGCAATTGTCCCATCCCCCCCCTTTATTCCCCTCTGCCCTGAACACCCTCTCTCACCTGCATTTCCCCCTTTAGTTCATGTTCATGGGCCGTACATATAAGTTCTTTGGCTTTTCATTTCCCATACTATTCTTAACCTCCCCCCTGTCTATTTCCTACCTACCATTTATGCTATTTATTCTCTGTACCTTTTCCCCTTCTCTCCCCCTCCCACTCCCCTGCTGATAACCCTCCATGTGATCTCCATTTCTGGGATTCTGTTCCTGTTCTAGTTGTTTGCTCAGCTCGTTTTTGTTTTTGTTACTTTAGGTTCGGTTGTTAATATCTGTGTTTGTTGTCATTTTACTGTTCATATTTTGGATCATCATTTTCTTAGATAAGTCCCTTTAACATTTCATATAATAAGGGTTTGGTGATGATGAACTTCTTTAACTTGACCTTACCTGGGAAGCACTTTATCTGCCCTTCCATTCTAAATGATAGCTTTGCTGGATAGAGTAATCTTGGATGTAGGTCCCTGCCTTTCATGAATTCGAATACTTCTTTCCAGGCCCTTTTCTTCTGAGAAATCAGCTGATAGCCTTATGGGAACTCCTTTGTAGGTAACTCTCTCCTTTCCTCAGCTGCTTTTAAGATTTTCTCCTTATCTTTAATTTTGGGTAATGTAATTATGATGTGCCTTGGTGTGTTCCTCCCTGGGTCCAACTTCTTTGGGACTGTCTGAGCTTCCTGGACTTCCT
>PVJI01026654.1:0-18741 GCA_004026765.1 Micronycteris hirsuta | reverse complement strand
CAACTCTGAGCCTCGGTTCCTAGAAGCTGGTCGCCGACATTCTTTAATAATGAGTCTGCACATGCCTGGTTAGGTTCCAAGGTTCAGGCAGGGCCACTGCTCAGTAATGGTCCTCAGAAGATAGCCAGGCAAGGAGCAGGTGTGAGTTCCCGGGCTGTCACTCTGGTGGGACAGTGCTGATGTCACGCCTCACTAGCTGCAGCACCAGCAACTGCACCGCGGTGGAGCGTGGCTTGGTGGGGCCGCACCTGCAGGAAGAGGGGGCAGGTTTCCACTTCCTGTGTTGCAGCTCAGGGGCGTGCCAGGGGCTGGCTCCGCAGAGCCGATTGCGTCCCTCTGCCCCGCCCCCAAGTGATGGCACCTTGGTAGCTTGGAACCGACCACAGTGGGACTATTCCCACGGTGGAACTCAGTAAATGCTCCACACGGGTGTGTGTGTGTGTGTGTGTGTGTGTGGTTGGCTTTGAAAACCCGTTGTTAAGCAGTTACCAGCACACCTCTTGTTGAAGGGATGTTATATTTTTCTAGAAATTTGTCCACTTCACCTAACTTTTCACATTTATTGGCATATAATCTCTTTTCACTTAAACTTAATTTAAGCGACTAAGGAAAAACAAACTGGAGTTTATCAAAATGAAAAATTTGGTGCTTCAAAGAAAAATATCAAGGAAGTAAGAAGACAATTGACAAAATGGGAGAAATTACTTGCAAATCGTCTGTCTAATAAGGATCTGAGATTCAGAATCTATAAAGAATGCTTGCCACTCAACAATAAAAAATTACAAAATGAACACAGCATCTGAATATGCATTTCTCCAAAGAAGATATATGAACAGCCAAAAAGTACATCACTAGCCAGTCAGGAAAATGCAAATCAAAATTCCCTAATTTCTTAAGGTGCAAATGTACTATATCAATTTGAGACTTTTTCTGTTTTCTAATGTGAGCAGTTGATATCTTGTAGATTTCCCTCTCAGAACTGCTTTTATGGTGTACCATTGATTTTGATATAATGTATTTCCATTTTTATTCAGTTCAGTGCATTTTTAATTTCCCTTGAGAATTCCTTTGTGCCAGTGTATTACTCAGAAGCGTATTGTTTAGTTTCCAGGTGTTTAGGGATTATCCTGTTCTCTTTCTGTCATTGATTTGTATTTTAATTCCATTATGATCAGAAAGTACATTCCGTATGATTTCGATTCTTTCGAATTTTTGGAAATGTGTCTTGTGACCCAGGATATGATCTGTCTTGGTATCTGTCCCATAGGCCCTTGAAAAGAACACGTATTGTGCTGTTTGGGGCTCAGGTGTTCTAAAATGTTAATTAGACGCTATTGGTTGACAGTACTGTTGGGTTCTCCTGTAACTGTTGATTTATGACTAGCTGTTCTATCGATTTTTGAGAGGATGTTAAAGTCTCTGGTTATAATTGTGGATGTGTTTATTTCTCTTCTGTTTTTCTTTTTTTTCCTTTTTTTCAGTGTTTGTCTCATATATTTTGTAGTTCTGTTGTTTGCTGCATACACAATTAGGATTTCTATGTCCAAGAAGATATAGAAATCAAAGAAGACATAGAAACCTATGGATTTTTGTCATTATGTCCTGCCCCTTTCTGTCCCTGGTCATCGCTTCGCTTCCAAGTCTGTCATCTGACGTGGACACAGGCCCTTCCGCTTCCTTTTGATGAAACCTGACACGGCGTCTCTGTTTTCACCCTTTTACTCCCATCTGACTCGTGTCTACCTGAAGCGAGTTTTAGCCGGTACACAGCTGGGCCACGTTTCTCATCTGCTCTGCCAGTCCCTGTCTTTTCACTGGTTACGTAGACCACGTACATTTAACGTAAATGTTGGTGTGCCAGGGTTTCAGTCTGCTGCTGCCTCCAGCCACTGAGTTTTTATTCCAGTTATTGTGTTTTTAAGTCCTCAGATTTCCATTTGGTTCTTCTTTAGCTCTTTTCTTTCTTTTTTTTTTTTTTTTTTTTTTTTTTTTTTTTTTTTTTTTTTTTTTTTTTTTTTTTTTTTTTTTTTTTTTTTTTTTTTTTTTTTTTTTGCTGACTCTATTTTTTATTATTTCAGGGGTGCTCACGACTGTTCTTTGAGGCATTTTTATGATAAGTGCTTTAAAATTTTTGTTGAATAATTCGAACGTCTTCAGAGTCTGCACATGGGTAGGTGTGGCCTTTTCTCATTCAAGTTGAGATGTTCCTAGGTCTTTGTGTGACAAAGCTTTCTATAGAAACCTGGACATCGGGGGCATCATGTTACGAAACTCCGCATCTTATTTAAACATTAGGTGGCAGCCGGCCTCCTCTGAGGCTGCTCAGTGGGGGGAAGACAGACGCCACTTTCCTTCTTCCAGGAGGGAGTGTAAATACGGGTTCCCCATTCAGCTTTTGCCGACACCTGTTGGGGAGGGCTTCCTGGGAGGGCTTCCCGATCTCTGCTGAGTGTGGGGGGACCTTGGGCTTATTACTGCCCCCTGAGGCCTCTCCTGACACTGCAGGGTGGGGGCTGGCCTCCTTACCCTGGATGGTTGTGGAAGTCCTCACTTCCTCCTAGGCCTCCTCTGACAGCACCTGCGAGGAGAAGCCCCTTGCACCAGCAGGGCAGTGGAAGACCAGACTCTCCACCCCCAACAGGGTCTCCGCTGATGTCCCAGGATCAGGAAGGCACCTCGTCAACAGCCAAAGAGAATGCAAGTCCCCGCTCCTTAGGTTTCTCTGGCACCAGCACGGCTGAGGAGTTGGGGCCTCTTGTTACCGTCTGGCAAAGGCAGACTCCAGGTTCCCAAGTCCGCTTTTGCTGGCAAGGTGACACTGGGGTCACAGTTTTTCTGCGGTGTTTGGCTGGAGTAGAGCGGTGATTGTCTTTTAAGGTTTTGTCTAGATGTTTCTTTTTAATCTTGTAAGATACCTGTCTCACTCAGCGGCACCTTTCCTGCCCCCGCCCCTACCAGTGACCCAGCAGGCTCTTGGGCTTCTGTCTGTGCCAGCTGGAGTCCATGCTGCTGGTTTCTCCAGGACCCCGTCTGGGAGATGCAAGGCAAAAAGAAAACCCAGGAAGCTCAGCTTTATGTATTTTGAACTTAACATCATTAGATTACACAGGCTAAGAATTGTCTCAGCTTGGTCACCCCTCAGCTCTCCGGCCTGGGTCCCCAGCAGGAGGGAGTGAGGCAGCGGGAGGGATCGAGGCTGCAGGCAGGCTGCCAGGCGGGCGCTGCCGGGGGTGCGGTGGTCCTGTGCACTTGCCAGTTGCCCTGGTATCTCCACGGGGTCGGCTTGAGGTGCCCTGCGCTCAGAGGCCATGGCCACTGCTGCATGGAGTGAACACCCATCTTCCGCGGGACTTGGAATTCCTGGAGAACTGCCTTCGGGAAGAGCTAGCAATAATTTCTTATAATTCCACCTTAGTTTTCCTTATTGTGGAGTCTCAAGCAAACATCCAGAAACCATGAACGGCTTTAGTGATGAAGAGTTTGGCTGCCATTTCCTCCAGGAAGGCTTCACTGCCGAGGACATTCTGGACCAAAAAATTAGTGAAGTTTCTTCTTCCAGTGATAAGGATGCCTTTTACATTGCAGGCCTGGGAAACATCTTAAAGAAATGGGAAATGGTTAAAAGTTCTTCGTCCGGTCACCCCCTTTTATGCAGTCAAGTGCAATGACAGCAGAACCATAGTGAAGCCCCTCACTGCCATCAGGACAGGATTTGACTGTGCCCCCAAGACTGAAATACGATAGGTGCAGAGTCTTGGGGTGCCTCCAGAGAGGATTATCTATGCAAATCCTTGCAAACAAGTGTCTTACTTTAAACATGCTGCCAGTATTGGGGTCCAGATGATGATGTTCGATGGGCAGTCACCTTGGTGAAAGCTGCCGGGGTAAATCCAAAGGCCAAGTGGTTTTGCAGATCACTGCTGATGATTCCAGAGCAGTCTCTCGTCTCAGTGTTAAATGTGGTGCCACTCTCAGAACCAGCAGGCTCCTTTTGGAACAGGCAGAAGAGCGAAATGTTGACATCATCAGTGTCAGCTTCCACGTGGGAAGCGGCTGCACGGACCCTGAGACCCGCCTGCAGGCCACCTCCGATGCCCTCTGTGTCTTCGACGTGGGAGCTGAGGTTGGTTTCAACATGTATCCGCTGGATACTAGTGGTGGCTTTCCTGGATCTGAAGAAGTAAAGCTTAAATTTGAGGAAATCGCCCGAGTCATCAACCCAGCCCTGGCCAAGTATTTTCCATACAACTCCAGAGTGACCCTCATAGTGGAGCCAGGCAGATACTATGTTGCATCAGCTTTCACACCTGCAGTTAATATCTTTGCCCAAAACCTCATATGAAAGGAACAAGCAGACTCTGATGATGAAGATGAGTCAAGTGGAAAACCTTCACGCGTTATGTGAATGATGGAGCATACGGACCATTCCATTGCATCCTCTGTGAACATGCGCACGCGAAGCCCCCTGCAGAAGAGGCCCAAACCAGACGAGAAGCACTGTTCACCCGGCACATGGGGACCGACACGGGATGGCCTCAATCACCCTGCACAGCGCTGCGCCTTGCCCGAGACGCACGTGGGGGACTGGATGCTCTGAAAACACAGGTGCTTACACCGTTGCTGCTGCTTCTACTTTCAATGGATTCCAGAGGCCGGCCATCTACTACGTGATGTCAGGGTCAGCATGGCAACTGATGCGGCCGGTCCAGAACCACGACTTTCTGCCCGTACATAGTGCAGGAGCTGGACGTCAGCACCCCGCCGGTGGCCTGCGCCTGGGAGAGGGG
This sequence comes from Micronycteris hirsuta, assembly GCA_004026765.1. Classification (NCBI taxonomy): domain Eukaryota; kingdom Metazoa; phylum Chordata; class Mammalia; order Chiroptera; family Phyllostomidae; genus Micronycteris; species Micronycteris hirsuta. The sequence goes on along the minus strand of PVJI01026654.1, from coordinate 13,954 downwards.
GGTGGAGCGCCACCAGCAGCCTGTGCTTGGGCTCGCAGGGATGTGTAGATGCCGTTCATGTAGCTTTTATGGCAAGGGCAGCTTGAATGAAGGGATTGGAGGGACCACTTAACTATGGCTCGTTTTGAAACGTCTTTGTAAGTAGGGTTGGCACTGATGCAACATTATGGAAGGCTGGGAGACAGGGCCACGCCTATGTGTGTTCTCATGGAAACTATGCGAATATTTGTTTTATATGGATTTTTACTCGGTTTTCAAACACTACTATCAAGTGCCCCTCAGCTGCCAAGCAAGCATCTGTGACTTGTCCAATGGCAGGGCGGGCAGAAGCTCTGTGTCGTGAACTGTTTAAAAATAAAGTACCTTGAAAATTAAAAAAAAAATAAGAAAGAATTGTCTCAACTTTCTGATGTATTGAACGTATCAACATTATGTGGTAACCCCTTTATTATTATATATTAATAATATATCTTGTATCTACTAATGTACATTTATATATAATTGTGTGCTAATAATATATAAGCATATACAGTTATTTTTATAAACGACATTATTATTTCCTAATCATTTTTTATCCATGACTGTTAAAGCCATGCCGGCTTCCTCTGGGTTGGCATTTCTTTCGGTACATCTTTTCCTACGCTTTTACTTTTCAAACTTCCTGTGATTTAATGTTGGGAGTTTCGTTAGTACCAGGTCATGCTTTCATCTTCCATTCTGACAATACACGTCTTTAAATCACAGAGTAATCCATTTCCGATGATGGTCACTGCTCACTCATTCGTTTTGTTCATTCAAATATCACAAGGCCCACTACGTGCCAGGTACCGTTCTAGGGGCTGGGATATGGCCGGAAACCAGAGAGCCAAAACTCCGTGCCCTTGGGAGTCAAGTCTGATTGGAGGGAACAGACAATAAACAAATGACTGAACGTCTATTGTCCATGATGAGAGCTCCAGATCGTTTACGCCGATGCTCTCTCCTCAGGAGGCAGACGGAGCATAGTGTGGGCTGCATGTAAGGACTGCTTGCCAACGAGCAGAAGATGGGCAAGGAGAAAAGAGTGACTTCAGAGCAGTGAATTCATTTGCCACACGGTGCCACAGACCGAGTGGCTTAAACAACACAAATTTATTGTCTCAAGTTCTGGAAGCTGGAAGCCCAAAATTGAGATGCGGGCTGGGTCTGTTCCTTCCAAGAGCCCCAAGGAAGAGATCTCGCCCAGGCCTCTTTCCTAGTTGGTAAGCGGCCGTCTTCACGCTCATGGGGAATTCTCCCCATGCCTGCTTCCAAATTGCCCCTCCTATTATATGGACCCTTGTCATATTGGATTAAGACCCACCCTAAGGACCTCATTTTAATTTGATTATTTCTGCAAAGACCCTCTCTCTAGATAAGGCTGCATTCTGAGGTACTGGGAGTTAGGACTTCAATATAGAATTTGGAGCGGGGGACACAATTCAGCCCATCCCAAGGGGAGAAAACTGACCAACCCACCTTTAGCCAGGTGACGGAGGTTGACACCAATAGTGATAAGATGTGATTAACGCGACAGTGCAGGCAAGGTCACTGCTTTACACGGGGGTCAAGAAGCCTCTCTAGCAGGGTGACATTTGAATAAGGACCTGAAGGAAGTGAGAGAACAGCAGTGGGGTATCGGGGGGATCTGAGTACCTGGGAGGGGAACAGAATGTGCAAAACCCCAAGACAGGAGCATGGTGGCCAGGAGGTAGGGGAAGAGGGGCAAGGTCCTAGAAGATGAAGTCAGAAAGGCGAAAGGTAAAGAATCGTGTTGGCCCTGAAAGTCGCAGGAAGGACCTCGCGCATCTGAGGGAGATGAGGAGGCACTGGAGGGGTTCGACAGAATCCCTCCAACTGCCTTGCCGACCACAGACTAGAGGGAGGCCAGGCTGGAAGCAGAGAGACCAAGTAACACCCCCAGCGAGAAATAAGCAGTGGAACAGGTAAAAAGTGGTCAGATAAACACTTTACCCTGAAGGCGGGTCCAACAGGGCTCACTGATGGATCGAATGCAGGGTGTGAGAGAAAAAGAGGAGCCAAAGATGACTCCAAGTTTGGGGTGTAAGCAACCCAAATCCTGGAGCGGCCACTGGCAGGGCGGGTCTGGGGGAGGAGCAGGTGTGAAGACAGGAAACCAGGAGGGTGGTTCCGCTGGGGCTGAGACGGAGGGGGGCCTGGGTAATCCGCTGGAGTTCCGGGGCCAGGTCTGGGCCGGAGATGCACTGAGGGAGTCGTCAGGAGACTGGATGAGATCCCCGACCCCTACAACCTGCATTCTGTAACTACCGGTTCATTTTGGCCTGTTCAAAGTGTCCATGCGAATCAAATCACACGATTCCTACTCTTCTGTGTCTAGCTTCTCTCTCTCCACGTTTGTGAGATTAATTCAGGGAGCTGAAAGTATCCGTCATACACCCCTTGTTATCACTGAGTAATATTCCATTCATTACATACAACAGTTTGTTCCCTTGGCCACCTGGTGATGGACATTTGTGTTCTTCCCAGTTTGGGGCTATTATAAACTGTTACAGACATTCATATAGAAGTCTTTTCCAGGACATACTCTTTTATTTCTCTTTGGCAAATACCTAGGTATGGAGTCGCTGGCTCACATGGCAAATACATGTTCTAATGTTGTAAGAAACTGTGCCTGGTCACTTTTAATAGCCTCTTATTCTGTGTCCCTACTTTTAATACCTTTTTTTATGTGTTTACATTGTTGAGCACCCTTATTTCCTAATATGAATGCTCTGATTCTAATCCCAGAACTATATCTGCAGGTCTGGTTCTGTGGCTTCTTCTCCTGTTAAAACTTGGTCATGGAATCTTGGTTTTTGTGTTTTTAATTTTTTTATGATAAGCTCATGACCATCCGGACTCTATCTGTGGGACTGTCCCAAGGCTCTGATAGCTCTGTTTTTCTCCAGAAAGGATTTTAGCTTGTTCTATGCTGGCCACCTGGGAATGCTACTCCACAAGAGCTACTTTAAACTAAATTTTCAGCTTAAGGTTTCTAGACTGAGCAAGAAGTAGAGGTCTGGCTTCAGGGAAGAGTTTATTTCCCCTCCATCTGGAGTCGGAGCCAAGACCAACCGTTTCTCTTGCCGTCTCCTTTGGGAAGACAGACACATGTCCAGTTTACGCCTTTACTAATGGCATTGCCTGCAGAAGCTCTGACTCCATGGGGGAGCCCCCTTCTCTCCCTGGTCGGGCCTTGGGCTGTCTCCCCTCGTGTACATCTCTGAGGAGCAGAGCTCTCTATGTTGCTGGTCCGCAAGGGGATGCATAAGGACACAGCCTCCATGGAAGACAGTTTGGCAGTTTCTTCTCAAGTCAGGCATGCACTTACCGTGCACCCAACAAGCTCACTCCCAGCCATTTCCCCCAGCGAAATGGAAACCTCACGCACACCGTAACCTGTGCGAGAATGTTTGCAACGGCTTTATTCACAACCACTAAAAACTGCCACCAACCCCGCTGGCCTTCAACGAGTGAACAGATACACAGACCATGGCACACCCGTGCCGTGGCGTGGACTGCTGACGCACGCCATGATGCCCATGAACCCCGAATGCATTCTGCCGAGTGAAAAGAGCCAGACATGACAGGTGACATACTACACGATTCCGTTTACATGACCTTGTTTGTGGAAAGGGCAAAACTAGATGAGGACAGAAGGCAGCGTAGTGACTCAGGAACTTCACACTAAAAGGGTAGGTTTCCCTCTCTGTGAATTTGGCCTCCATTTAAAAACCAACAGGGAACTCCACTTTCCAGGAGTCTTGCAGGGGAGATGCCTGTGCAGGGCTCACTTGCCTCTCCTGATTTGTGTACACATTCGTCTTCATTTATTATTTTTATTATCACTGCTTTGCTTCTGAGTGCTTTGTCTACTTTCTTGCCAGCTCAATCATGCATTTGAAAACATTCTTTTAGCTCTGTTGCCCGAAGCCTAACAAGGGAGACACCATCTTTATCCTCAAAGGGCCCCTAGTCCAATGGAGGAAGCGCCTTCTCCCAGGCATCCAGAGGTAGCAGTTCCCCCGGGGCGTTTTGGGGCTTAATGGGCCGCAGACATCACATAACTTTTTCACAATGGCAATAATGGCTGTAATTAACTGGCATAAAGTGCGGTGCACAGTAAGCAGCTGACTGGGCTCGGGGCCAGGGAGGCGGTGCCATACGACTCACCGCCCTGCTGCTGGTAACAGCGGGGCAGCTAGAGGGGTGGGCGGCCTGCCCGGGCTCCAGGATGTCCTCTCTCCAGGGCGGGCAGCAAAGTGCAGGAGCCTGAGGATGGGCCTGGCTCAGTCTGGGTCAGTGGGCAGCAGTCAGCGGTCAGCGGGTTCCGGGGCCTGTACTCCCTGAGACCAGAGGCTTAGGGCAGCTGGCTTCAGCAGAGACCTGCTTTCCCCCCAGTTCCTCCTGGTGCCCTCCAGCAGGGGCCGCAGCTCTGGAGCCAGAGGTTTAGGCGTGGCTTTGCTGAGGACACAACCTCCTGGTCCTGGCTGCTCCCCCCGGGGTGCCAGCCCACCCCCACCACTGGGGTCGGTCCTGACAACTCTCCCCCCAGAAACCTCGCTTCCGTCCTTCCTGTCCTCAGCACTTGCAGGCCAGAGCCCTGCTTCCTTCATTCTCTCAGGAAACAGCACCTACTGTGTGCTCAGTTCTGAGCTGGGCACTCGGCTCAAAGTTGGCCCAGATACAGCTGTGCCTCAGGGGTTCGGTCTGGGAGAAGCAGATGGGCAAACGGATAACGATGCTACGCTGACGGTGGCTGCAATGGGGATGGTAGGTTCACAGGGCTGAGGGCTCGCTGTGTGCCCAGCACGGTGCTAAGCTCTTGACACTCGATAATCTTCGTAACAGCCCGATGAGGTAACAGTAATTATTTTAACAATGAGTAACACTTCCTACTTCCTAAGTGCCAGGCACTGCCCGAAAAGCTGTACAAGGGTTAACCCATTCAAGGTGGCTACCATTACTGCCCCTGTTTTTCACAGGTGAGGAAACTGAGGTATGGAGACATTTAATGACTTGCCCAAGCTCACACAGCCACTAACTGGCAGAACAGAATGCATTTGCTATGACGGATGAAGGCAGGGGGTGCTGTGGGACACAAACAAGAAAGGAGTCCATGCCTCCTGGGCAGATCAGGGAAGGCTTCACAGAGGAGGTGACATCTAAGCCAGGTCTTAAGGGATTAGTAGGGCTTTGCCAGGTGGGCATGAGGAGAGTGGAGCAAAGGCCCCGAAGCATGTTTAGGGACAGGGCGTCATTCAGCATGGCTAGAGGGTCAGGTGGGGATGTTCAGGTCAGAGAGGCGGGAAGAGGCCAGGTCGCAAAGGTCATTGAGGGCACGCTGAGGGGCTTGGGCCTATCCTGAAGGCAGCAGGAGGCTGCATTCCCTTCATCTCTTCCCTGAGCTGCTAAACTAACCCTCAACCCTGTGGGTGCAGAACAAACAAACCTTCCTTAACCCAGTCCCTCTCAGCAAATTCCACCTGCTCCCAGAAGACCGTGGGCCCTGCCTCCCAAGCCCTTCTTGTTATCCCCAAAAGTACACTTAGCAGCCCTCAGACTACACCCCTGCCATCCCCCTAACACTGTACCCAGGTCAGTGTATGGGTTCTACCGCACCGCCATGCCCCCCGTACCTTGTTCCTGGAACCAAATGCCCTCTTTTCTCCTGTGCACCTGTCCACAGCCTGTCCTTCCCCTGGGACTGGCTCAGGGACCCCCCTCCTCCAGGAAGCCCTCCCAGATCACTCTAACCCAGGTGAGTTTCCATCTTAACTCTTCCCCATTGTATAGCACTTGGAACTCACATCATGGCAGGAATTATGGACTCCCTGCTTGCTTCTTACCTGTCCTGTCTCCTCACCTGGAATGTAAGATCCTTAAGGGCTAAGCCCATATCCTAAGAGTAAGTGTAACAGGTAGGTGCTGATTTTTGAACGCTATGCGCTGTGCCGGCAGCATGACTGTGTGAACCTGTGTTCTGTGCCCACTCAGTCACTTGCAACTTGAGGACACAGGCTCAGAGAGGTGAAGGGGTTCCTCCATGGTCGCCCCATTAGGATTTGCCCAAGTCTGCCTGACTCCTCCCAGCTGTGGGACCTAAGGCCGTTTACTTAACCTCCCTGAGCCTCTATCTCCTCATCCATAAAACGCAGGAACAGCCACCGGCCCCATGGGGTTGAGAAGTGGATGACATCACGTTTATCAAGCGTTTACTTCAGGGCCCAGCCTGTGGTGAGTGTGGCACCAACGGGCACAATTATCATTGTTATAAAAAGAATCACAAGCGATGACCGCAGCTCAGAGGTGCCCAGCGCAGCACAGTTGACAAAGCACTGCCATCCGTGGTCTCACGGGGGCCCCTGGGAGGTGACATGGGTGGGGTTCTCAGCGGAGGTTCCAAAGGTCCAGGATCCTCGGCTTTTAGATGCTGAGCCCGTCCTCCCGGCTCTAGTGTCATCATCCTGATCCACCGGTTGCCAGGCATCTGTGCTCTGTCTGAGTATTTACCAGCTGGTGCCTGGAGCACATTACTTAACCTCTCTGGGCCTCAGTTTCCTCATCTGTAAAATGGGGGTAATAGTTGTACCTCTCTCATAGGCTTGTTGTGAAGAGTCAGCACTGTTTGTTCATGTCATTATTTACTGAGCATCTACTATGTACTTAAAATATCATATGTAATCCTCATAACTATATTTTTCCAATTTTACAGAAGGAGGAAACTAACTGGCTTAGAGTACCCTGCATCAGAGATGTCCCACTGAGGCACGGTGTCACCAGACCCTGGATGTGTGCTGCCCCGTGGGCAATGGGGCATGGCCTTGGGCCAGGCAGAGCTGCCTTCAGCTGAGGGCAAGTCCAGGGGAGGGACTCACCTGAGAGCCATCCGCCATCAACATTCCCCCAAGCTGGAAAATGTGCTCAGGAGTTTTTGGTTTTGTTTTTGGGTTTTTTTGGGGGGAGCACCTAGGCAGCACACAGCAACATCCACCACAGAGAGTCTCATAAGTGACTTGCCCCACGTTTCCCAGCTAGAAAATGGCAAATCCAGAATTCACCCCCACTTCAGAGCCTCATTCTTCCTTCGACATCACACGGCCTCCCATCAGACAGGGAAGGAAAAAACACATAAAAATGGAACCAGCAATTACCAGGCAGGATGACTTCACTAACTGTGAAAGTATAAAAAGGAATACTGAAACACATCCACCTTCCGTGGGGCACGCTGCTAGATGCCCCTCCCCCGGATCCACTCGCCCCTTCTTCGATAGTAAATGCTGTAGCTGGGCACATGGCCATGCAGCTTAAGACTCTATTTCCCAGCATCCCTTGCAGCTTAGGAAGTGATAAATGCAACTTTTAGATTGTGCCCTTAAAGAACGAAAGAAAGAAAAAAAATCTGCCCTCATTTTCCCCTTTCTCCCTTCTCACTAGATGGAATACAGATGTAATGGAGGGAGCTGGGGCAGCCAGATTAGATCATGGGGTGGAAACCAAGTACTGAGGAGGGCAGAGCAACAAGACAGAACGAGCACAGGACCCGAGGCAAACAGAGGAGGGGGGACTTGAACAGAGCAGGCTGCACCCTAAGCGTCGAGTCATTCTGCCTCTGTGAGGGGTCCTTCCCTTTCCTTCACCATCCAGTTCTGTCCTCGTGGTCTATTAGTTGTTCACAAACATCTTCTAAGGAAAACAAGGACCAAGGTAAGGATTATGCCCATTTTACAGTTAAAGAAACTGACACCCAGAGGGGAGAGGTGACTTGGCCCTAGTGACCAAGCTAGGGAACAAGGAAACAAGGTCTAGGCCCATGCTTCCTGTGGAGAGGGCCCCCGACTCTGCCCAGCAACACGCCACACATACAACCATGCTCGCCCGACCGTGCATAAGCACCCAGAGTCACGTACCTGACCTCCTGCCCATGGCTTTGTCCCAGAACACAAAAATCATTACCTGGTGCTCACACTCTGCTTCCTTCCCTGGGCAGCACTGCCAGGCTGCCGGAGGGAAAAATGGAACTGCAAAGCCGCGAAGCCATGATTAACTCTCCACCACAATTACCGGCATTAATTTCAGGAAGCCTGTCCTCTCCTAGAACCAGGAAGAGCAACATCAAACACGGCTCTGAAGTACACCGGGCGGAAGTCCGGACCATTACCGTATGGAACGGACAGAGGTGTGGATGGCGGTAAAGAAAGCTGAAGGCTCCAGCTTCAAGCCCCAGCTCCATCACTGTGTGGCCTTGGAAATGCCGCTCCCCACCCATGACCAGCTGGGGAGGCCCCTCTGACGTTAGCATCTTTTAATAATAAAAACAACTCCTTACACTTGGAAAACTCGAGGACCACATTTATCTTGTCCATCATTAGACCCCCATCATTAGACACTATAAAGATTAGTGTCCCCATTTCATAGGTGAGGGAACTAAGACTCAGAGAGGCTAGGACAAAGAACAAGCTTGTGACATTAATTTCTATGTGCTAATTCTCCTTATCTGACCTTTATTTTCTTTTCTCCCTAATTTCTTTTTCATTTGAACCCCCCACACACACACAACATGCATACACACACACATATAAGAGCCATGGTATCCAAGGTACCAACATGCCCGCCGCTCTGAAAGAGCAAAGCTGTGTGTCCCCACAGAGGACACAGGATGATGCCTGGAAGGGCCACGCCACAGACCCCCCAGCATCCACCTTCCCTTCCTAACGGGACCTCGAATTTGCCAGCCTGGTGCTTTGGGAGGAATTGACCCCACCCCGGCCTCAGAGGCAGGTGCCAATTGACTTAAGTCATTCAACATGGCCTTCTGGTCATAGTTATTGATTGGGAGATGGACAAATGACCCAAAGCAGGCCCACTGGGGCCAAGAAACTCCATTCCAGAGCTTCTTTGAGCCATCAAAAAAGTGGATGTTGTGGACAGCAGGACCAAAATTATGGCATTGATCCGGTCAAGGCAGCGTAAAGTATATAAAACAAAATGGAGTCACTCATGTCAATCAAAGTGGCTGCCAGTCAAGCAGGACAGTTTGGTTCAAGAAGGAAACTACCTAAGTTATACTAGACACATCTGGCAAGGAGATGCACCTAAGATATCTGCACACGTGACCGGAACAGCCCTGTCTGCAGAGTGGGGTCACCCATAGGCTCCTGGGAAAATTCCCCAGTTGTCATCAGGGGTGCCAAGACACTTATCAAGAGACCCAGAAGGGTGGAGTATATTACTTTCAAGGTATAACTGAAGCAGGCTTCAGACCACTACTGACACAGCTGAGCTCCACATACCGAGATGCTGCTCCACACCACACTGACCTCCCTTGTCATGGGCCAGAGGCTCTGCCCTGTTGGACTGAGGATTTTGCCTGCCCTGATGCCTACCTGGCTCTGGAGATCCTTCCTTGCAAGATGCTGACGGCTCTCCTGCTCACCATGCTGTCTCCCAGATTTGCAAACTGAGACTCTGGGACTCAGGTTGATTATCCCCCAATTCTCTCATGTGATGTTATTACTGACTGTTTCTGAGTGATTAGTATTGTTATTAAGTTCGTATAGATCTGGGTTAAATCTGCATTAATAAAAGCTGAGTGAACGTGCATTAATAAAATCCAAGTAAAGAGCGTAGCCACCTGTGTTGGCTCCCTGTTATTTCTCGGTGCCGGTATCACTTGTAGGACTAGTGGTCACACAGGCAGCTCAGTGTTTTCAGTTCTTAAGGCCCAGGTCAGACGATCCAAGCAGGGACTGAAGGCTGGTTTATACGAAAGACTATATCATGAACATACTCTTGTGACAAACATTCTTTTCTACTGCATCTGTAGCTAGAAACAGAGTCCCCAAAACTTCTCGAGCCATCTTAGGAACCCAAGGGCAAAGACTGACTGAGAATAGAGCTAAAATTGAGACTATAGAACTGAGCATTAATGAGCTGCTGGATCAAGCTGTACCTGAAGGTTAACCTACCTCTGGCTTTTCAATCCCATGAGCCAACAGATCCCCTTTATTAGCTGAGTTGGGTTTTCTACAACTTGCACGTGTTGAAAAGTAGCCTGTCAAATGTAGACAGTTTCAACACTATCCCAATGACAAACACAGGACTGTTTACAGGGCTCTCCTGACCCCAACTGTTAATTGAGGTAGATTATAGGAAAGCATGGGAGCTGCTACTCATGCCCCAGCTCCACCCACACTGCCACTTCTCTCCACAGAGTTTGCTAAATCACGGCCTCAAGGTTATACAGCCAAATGCAAATCTAGGATGAAGCCCTGGAGGCTGCTGGGTAAGTGTGGAGGCAGACAAGGAAATTGGCCAGGACCAGGCCAGTCTTCCCAGTTCCACCTTAAATGAACCACATCTCACAAACAAACTCCTATCTCAGCAGCGCTGGCAGAAAGACTGACTTTCCATGGAGAGAAACCACACTTGAGAAGTCTGACTCCTTCAGCCCACCTTTGGCATTTCCACCCTCCAACTCATCATGTCTGCTGAGCACCCACCTCCTGAGACATCTTAGTTTATAAAATGTCTTATTAATTTAGAAGGCTCCTGAAACCTCCGCGTGAACATCACCCAGTCCAAAGAGGCTACAACCAGAGTGGCAGAGAGCAGGGTGGGAGAGGTCTGGGGTTTAGGTTCAAGTCCTGGTCCCGCTGTTTCTGGGTTGTGTGATTTTGGACGGATCACTTAACGCCTCTGTGTTAAGCAAAATAATGGTCCCCTAAAGACGTCCTAATTTCTACAACCTGTGACCAGAGCAAAAGGGATATTGCAGATGTGATTAAAATTAGGGGTCTTGAGGCAGGGAGAGTATCCTGGATTATTCAAGTGGGCCCAGTCAATCACATGACTCCTTAAAAGTGGAAGTCTTTCCCCACTGGGGTCAGAGGGAGACTCGACCCCGGAAGAAGGGTCAGGAAGATGCTGCACTGCTGACTGAAGCTCAAGGGTGGAGGCTGTAAGCCAATAACTGTGGGTGCCTCTAGTGACTGGAAAAGTTGAGAACGTGGATTCACCCCCAGAGCCTCCTGGAAGGAGGGCAGCAGCCCTGCTGACACTTCGATTTTTGCCCAGGGCGACTTAGGTGGGCATTCTGACCCTCAGAACCGGAAAATAATAAACTTGTATTATTCGGCCACCAACTTTATGGCAATTTCATACAACGGCCACAGGAAACAAACGCAAATGATGCTCAGTTTCCTCGTTTGGCAACCGACCACCACGGCATCCTGGGAGAACTAGAAGTTAAGAGCCCAGCCCTGAAATCACAAAGTCCCGGATTCAAATGCAGACTCCCGTGGGGGGCTCGCTCCTCTCTTGCCAGGCCCGCAGGGGCTCAGCCTCTGCTTGCCCCCTGAGAAGCATGTTCCCCACCTGGATGAGGCATATTGGCCTAGCACCACCCCAATACTTTCGTTCCTTTGATCTCGAGCCGTCTCACCTGCCCTGGCCAAAGCGGTAAGGATTAAGGGAGAGTCTTGGGAGGGGCCGCAAGACTCAGGGGCAGGGCCCAGATCCTCGCCCAGATACCAGGTGCAGCGTGCTGTGTTGAAGGACGGAAACAAGCCATCAGCTTCTGGTGTGGGATTTTCAGCTACCCTACCTGGGAAATGGGAAAGGCGAGTTGTAAAAACAGCTAGCGCCCACTCACATGCTTTGGGATGCGCGGATTTCCTCGAAGGGGAGGGCTGGACCAGGGGTGTGGGGAGGGGCCGCTCACGCCCCCATCCCGCTCCCTCCGAGTCTAGGGAGGGGGCGGAGCCTCCTCTCAATCTCAGCGCTGTGACACCACCAGCCAATGGGCTTCGGCGTTTCTTCAGCGCCCCGGCGGCTGGTGAGAGACGACCTATGATTGGAGCTCCGGTGCCTGGGGCCCGCGGCCCCGGCTGTGAACGCGTCGCCTAGTCACTAATTCGCTCGCAGCTTCTCTTAATCCCGGGCTAATGCTTCGCTAAACGCTCGCTGCGCGGGCTCACTCCCGCGCCAGGCCGGGCCGTCACGGGTCAGGGTCAGGCTGGGCGCTCCTCTCTCGCCCAGCTTACGCCACGCGGTTCACCCCTTCCCATCCTCAGCCCCCGAAGAGCAGCGGCCAACCCCGGCCCCCCTTTACCCCAGAGCCAGAAGAGTCTCCCCAGCTCTGGTCCAGGCCGACACCCGAGTCACAGATGGGGAAGCTGAGGCCCAGCAGGAAGGAATTTTGCAGAGATGGACTTCCCTGCGGAAGCGCTGGTCACCCAACTGTCATTGACTATTCCTGTCCAGACTTAGGCTGGGGGGGCGGGGGGGGGAGCCTAGCACGTGGTAGATGTTGCGTGAACTCCAGGTTGAACTGATGAGAAAGGCAAGACTGCCCTGAAGACGTAGAGCGAGGCGTGAGGGAATGGCATATGCTGGAAGGTATGAAATAGACCAGGAAGCAGTGCCTGTCTTACATGAATACCTGCTAGAAATATGGGCGCTGGTGCCTTTGGAACGAGAATTTGCCCATTTTTCTTTTTTCTTTTTTTCTTTTATTTTGTAAAACGGAAGCTTCTATTTTCAGTGTCAAGTACTGGGCTAGCAGTTTGCTTGCATAATTCATTCACTCTTTGAGCTGGAGATTATATTATCCTTGTTTGACAGATGAGGAAGCTGAATGGAATCAGACAGATTCTGTCACTTGCCTGAAGTCACACAACTAGAAAGAGGTAGAGCTGAGATTTGAACCCAGGTCTGTGCCTTTTTTTCCAGCTGAACTGAACTAGAAGTCTGTCGAGGACTTTCTGACTTGAAGTTCTGTGCCTCTGCTGTTATATTTAATATTTTTGAACTGGTCTTTTTTAAAAAGGCAGAATCAGCTCTCCTGCATCCTGATGCCGGAGTCTGTCCCCAGCCTCTCTGCCCAGGTAAGCCTGCAGCAGCCAGGAGGATGCACCACTCTGGTTCCCCAGCCCCCTCTAGGGGCTGTTCCTTTCCAGAAAAGTTCCCAGGAAACATGCAAGATTCATGCACCAGACAGCCACTTGCCCCATTTTAATAGAGAGAATGCGAAACTGAGACTTGGGAGAACTAGCCTGTGAGTTTCATGCAAGTCAAATTCCATTGACCTTTCTTGACACTGAGTGAAAGATACTGCCCTGAGACTGCAGATTGAACAACAAATAAGACTCTTCCGCTCTCTGTTCCTCGGTGTCCCCATCTGTAAAACGACTAGGTTAGAGACGGCCAGATGCATAGCATGCAGGACCCTCTTCCCCTTCCAGCACTCAGAGCAGACATTAATTGATCACAACACACTTTCCTGCTGAAACACATCTCAGCCTCAAATACATAATTCCCAGCAGCCACCGAGAACCAAGGATGGAGGTGCCAGAGAGGATGCAACATTTTGCTCTCCCTGGACTAAGATAGCTCAGCTTCTGCCAGCTCTACCATTCAGCTCAGTATCTTTCAATTCCCCAAAGACCCCCATCCCTGTGGTTTCTCTGCTCCTGGAAAGAGGGCCAGCCAGAGAAAAATCCCATAGCCAGGAGACTTTGGGGCTAAGCCCAAGAGCCACAGAACAGAACCTCCTGCCTCTTTCCATGTGGTGCAGAGGAAAGAGACTTGGCATGCCCCCTAAAGACCTGCTCCCCCAGGCAGGACCTCCTAGCAGGGCCGTGTCTCAGCCCTCCCCAGGGAGGCTCAGCACTCCTGCAATCACGCATGTCAGCTGCCTTCCCAGCAAGACCACACTGGCTCAGGCTCAAGCTGGGAAAGGAAAGAAGGAAGGGAAGTGTTGAGGTCAGGCAGAGAAGGATCCCACGGACTGTAGTTTCCCCACACCCAGCATCCTGTCGCCTCCCTCCACGCCTTTGCATATGCAGTGGCCTCTGCGATGACTGCTCGGCCCGAAGGACTCCTTCCCATTCACCCCTTCAAACCCCACACAGCC
>PVJI01026653.1:0-18739 GCA_004026765.1 Micronycteris hirsuta | reverse complement strand
AAAAAAAAATGCAACAAGAGAAAAGCAGTTAGTTACCTACAAGAATGTGCCCTTAAGAGTATAAGCTGATTTCTCAACAGAAACTTTTCAGGCCAGAACAGATTGGCACAATATATTCAAAGTGATAAAAAGCAAGGACCTACAACCAAGATTACTCTACCTAGCAAAGCTGTCATTTAGAATCAAAGGACAGATAAAGAGCTTCCCAAACAAGAAAAAGCTCAAGGGGTTCATCACTGCTATACTAGTATTACAAAAAATGTTAAAGGGTCTTCTTCAAGAAGAAGAAAGAAGAAAATATCAAAAATATAAATAATAAAATGCAATAAATACAAATATATCATCCATATATTCATTGCAACATTATTTACAATAGTTTAGATATGGAAGCAACCTAAGTGCCCATCAGCAGATGAATGGATAAAGAAGTGGTGCCTATATACACTACAATATGAATCAGCCATAAAAAAAAAAAAAAAAGAATGAAATCTTGCCACCTGCAACAACATGGATGGACTGAGACTCCAGCTAGGGTGTCCAACCAGTGGCCCAGCATGGCTATAAATGCAGCCCAACACAAAATTGTAAATTTACTTAAAACATTTTTTTTTGCTCATCAGTTTTCATTGGTGTCTGTGTATTTACTGTGTGGCCTAAGATAACTCTTCTTCCAGTGTGGCCCAAAGAAACCAAAGGGTTGGACACACCTAAGGGTACTGTGCAGACAGAGAAAGTCAAATGCCATATGATTTCATTTAAATGTGGGATCTAAAAAAGAATATAAACAACAAAACAGAAATAGACTCATAGATACAGAGAACTATTTTGACAATTGCCAGATTGGAGGGGGGTTGGAAGAATGGGTGAAAAGGTGAAGGGATTAAGAAGTACAACTGGTAGTTACAAAACAGTCATGGAGATGTAAAGTACTGCATAGGGAAATAGTCAATAATATTATTATAATTATGTATAGTATCAGGTGGGTATTAGATTTACCAGGGTGATAATTTCATAAGTTATATAAATGTTTAATTACTGGGTTGTACACCTGAAGCTAATATAAAACTGTACATCTACTGTAACTGAAAAATAAAATATTATTGTTAAAAAGATGCATCTGGGAATGAAAAACAGTAAGTATTTATGTAAAATATATACAAAATTTATTTCCAAATGTGAACATGAATGTTTTTAATAATTTGCCTCACTAAAGCTTAAATATTTCTGCTATGCTATTTATGCAAATTAGCTATATCAAGATTAAAGTATTGATAAAAAGTTAACTTTATAAAATGCTTCAACTTTCCCACTTAAAATACAACTAATCCACCAAGGGAAATACCAGGATTGTTTTAGCTATTCATTTAACCTTCTTTTTTGCTAAAGGGAAAGGGTTTCTGAGTGCTTCATAATTAGTGGTCTTTATGAATATAGAAATTAAAACAACAATGAAAAAGTATCAATTAAATACTTGAATATTCAAATTCTTTGTTTTAGTATTTTTAAGAGTTTAGCAATTTTCTTTAACTTTAAGAGTATAACCCACAAAACTATTTAAATAATACCAGTAAGAAAAACTTGTAAAATGGGGGTAAAAGCTCTCCCCAAACTATGGATCCGGAATGCTTCTTTGGCACACAAGTACCCACAAGTACAGATCAGTCACTTGAGAGTTTATAAACATCAGTCTGAGCTACTCCTAGAGAGGGAGAGTTTAGGGTAACACATTGTTTAAACAAAAGGGGCACAATATAAACCAGTGGGTGCCAAGGACTGGTGGAAGAGGAGGGAATAGCAACAAGGGAAATGGGGGTAATTTTGAGGACTGACAGAACTTGATTGTGAAAATGGTTGATACAACTTAATGTATTGCCAAAACTCAACTGTAATTGACAAGATTAAATTTTTTTAAATATCTTATTTATTTATTTTTAGAGAGGAGGAGAAAGTGAGACAGAAAGGGAGAGAAACGTCAATGTGTGGTTGCCTCTCAAGAATCCCCTACTGGGGATCTGGCCTGCAAACCAGGCATGTGACCTGACTGGAAATCAAACCAGCAACCATTTGGTTCAAAGGCTGGTGCTCAATCCACTGAGCCACACCAGCTAGGGCTAAAAAGATTAAATTTTGAGGACTTCCTGCCAAGATTGAGATGTAAGTAGATACACCTTGCCTCTACTTACCAAAAGATGACAAAAAAATTTAAAAACAAAAAATACCCAGAACTGCCAGAAAATTGAACTGTATGGAAGTCTGACAACCAAGGAGTTAAAGAAGAAACATTCATTCAGACTAGTAGGAGGAGGGGAGACAGGCAACCAGGCAGAGCGGACAGCGCAGCAAGGTGGCAGCTGGACGACCTGGGTGAGCAAGGTGGTGGCTGGTAGACCAGGCAGTTCCACATTTGCGTGCAGATAAACCAGAAGGAACAACTAGGGAGAGAGACAGACTGCGCAACCCAGGGTACCAGCACAAGCAAATAAAGCCTCAAAACCTCTGGCTGTAAAAATCTGTGGGGGTAGCAGTGGTGAGAGAAACTTCCAGCTTCACAGGAGAGTTTTTTGGAGAGACCCGTGGGATGCTAGGATGCACACAAAACCACCCACCTGGGAATCAGAACCAGAGGGCCCGATTTGCTTGTGGGTGGCAGGGGAAATGACTGAAAGCTGGTGCGAGCCAAGCAAGCAGCATCGTGCATTCTCAGTCCCCCCCACCACATACAGTGCCACAACACAGCTTCCTGGGTTGCCCCCGGCCAATACCTAAGGCTCCACCCCTTACAATGTAATAGGCACGCCAGGACAAAAAAATATGGCCCAGCCCGGGAGCTGTCCGGGGCATGCGAGGGCCGGTGGCGGACGGGGCTGGGCCCCCAGCACAGGCCAGGGGGAGGGAGCGGTCACCGCGTGCTCAGTCTGTCCCCACCCCGGGAGCCGGAGCCTCCAACTATCTCCGTCCGCCCCATCCGCCGCGTCCGCCGTTCCAGCCGCACCGCCAGCTGCCCACAGGCTCAGGCTTCCGTCCCGGGCTATGCCCGCGGTCGTGCAGAATGCAAGCCCCCTGATTGCAGCAGCCCTGTGTGGCTTGTTCAACACTGCACTCCAAATACCTGAACCTGTGTCTGGCTCAGCTACCTTCAGAGAATCAATAAAAGAAAAAAAAATTTAAATCTAAATGCCAAAATGAGGTTACAAAACTAGCATACTAGGAGGACTTCCGCCAAGATGGCAGCATAGGTGGACGTACTTCCCCGCACGCACAACCAGAGTTTAAACAACGAACACAATAGCAAAAAATAAACAACCAGAACAGACAGAAACGAACTGAAGGGAAGTCCGACACCCAGGAAGTGGGAGAGGAAGTACATCCAGGCCGGTAAGAGTGGAGGAGCGCAGTGAGAGGCAGTTTGCCCAGAGAGACTCACGCCTCGAGCGCCTGAACAAAACACGACCCCAAACAATGGGTGAGCCCTGCAGGCCAGCGGCATATCCGGAGAGGACAGTGGGAACGAGCAGGGCCGAGACTGGCGGAGGAGGCAGTAAAGAACTAGGGAGCATAGGGTAATCGGCAGCCGGTGGGGATCGGCAGTCGCCATTGCTCCCTCCCAGGCCCCGCCCCCAGAGGAAACGTCACCAAAAAAAGCGACCTAGGTTGCCGGGCAACAGTGAACACCTAAGAATCCGACAAGTGCTCCGAGACAAAAAGAATGAAAATGGCCAAAATGAAAGATCAGAACAAATTACAACTAACGGATGACGATATAGTCAGTCTATCAGATGCTCAGTTTAAAACGCTGGTAATCAAAATGCTAACAAAACTGGAAGAAAGGCGGACGCAAATAGTTGAACAAATGAAGAACATGATAAAGATAATGAGGGATGATCTACAGAAAACCAATAGGGAAAAAAAGGAAGCTGGGACTCAAACCAATAGTGTAGACCAGAAGGAAGAAACAAGAATTCAAAAAAATGAGGAGGGATTCAGGAACCTCAGAGACATTTGTAAATGACCCAACATCCGGATCATAGGGCTGCCAGAAGGACAAGAGGAACATCAAGAAATTGAACGTATTTTTGAACAGATAATGAACGAGAACTTCCCAGATCTGGCAAAGGAAATAGGTTTCCTGGAAATCCAAGAAGCTCAGGAACCCCAAAGTAGTGGGACCCAAAGAGGAACACACCAAGGCACATCATAATTACATTACCCAAGGTCAAGAATAAGGAGAAAATCTTGCAAGCAGCAAGAGAAAAGGAGACAGTTACCTACAAAGGAATTCCCATAAGACTATCAGCAGATTTCTCAAAGGAGACCTTCCAAGCAAGAAGGGGCTGGAGAGAAATATTTCAAATAACGAAAAGCAACGACCTACAACCAAGAATAATCTATCCAGCAAAACTTTCATTTAGAATGGAAGGGCAAATAAAGTGCTTCTCAGATAAAGTCAAGTTCAAGGACTACATCATCATGCAGCCTCTACTATATTAAATGTTAAAAGGTTTTATATAAGAAATAAAACCTCAGTGCCTTTGCTCAGATCAGCTACCGGGGAGTTCAGATCAGTCACAGCCAAGATGCTTGTGAGGTAAGCAAGCAAACTACAACCAGAGAAACAAAATATAACTAGAGACACTGAAGTTTAGAACATTCTGGCAGTAACCAGAGGGGAGGGGGAAGGGGAGAAGGGGGACAAGGGTATTCAGGAACTGCTATAAAGGACACATGGACAAAACCAAGGGGAAGGGTGGAGGCAAGGGAGGGAGGTGGGTTTGCCTGGGGTGGGGGGGAGGGTAAATGCAGACAACTGTAACTGAACAACAATAAAATAATTTAAAAAAATATATATGGCCCAAATGAAAGAGCAGATCAAAACTCCAGAAAAAATACAAGTAAGCCACGAAGAGATAGCCAACCTCTCAGATGCACAGTTCAAAACACTAATAATCAGGATGCTCACAAGATTGGTTGAATTTGGTCACAAATTAGATGAAAAAATGAAGAATACACTAAGAGAAATATGGGGAAATGTACAGGGAACCAATAGGGATGGGAAGGAAACTAGGATTCAAATCAACGATGTGGACCAGAAGGAAGAAAAAAAACATTCAACCAGAAAGGAATGAAGAAACAAGAATTCAAAAAAAGGAGGAGAGGCTTAGGAACCTCCAGGAAATCTCTAAACGTCCCAACATCTGAGTCATATGTGTGCCAGAAGGAGAAGAGGAAGACCAAGGGATTGAAAACTTACTTGAACAAATAATGAAGGAGAAATTCCCCAATCTGGAAAAGGAAATAGACTTCCAGGAAGTCCAGGAAGCTCAGAGTCCCAAACAAGTTGGACCCAAAGAGAAACACACCAAGACACATCATAATGACATTACCCAAGATCAAAAATAAGGAGAGAATCCTAGAAGCAGCAAGAGAAAAGGAGACAATCACCTACAAAGGAGTTCCCATAAGACTGTCAGCTGATTTCTCAAAAGAGACCTTGCAGGCAAGAAGGGGCTGGAAAGAAGTATTCCAAGTCATGAAAGGCAAGGACCTACATCCAAGATTACTCTCTCCAGCAAAGCTATCATTTAGAATGGAAGGGCAGATAAAGTGCTTCCCAGATAAGGTCAAGTTCAAGGAGTTCATCATCACCCAGCCTTTATTATATGAAATGTTAAAGGGATTTATATAAGACATGGAGGGATATCAACAGGGGACTGGGAAGGGGAGAGAGGAGGAAAAAGTACATAGAATAAGTAGCATAAATGGTAGGTAGAAAACAGACAGGGGGAGGTTAAGAATAGTATAGGAAGTGTAGAAGACAAAGAACTTATGTGTATGACCTATGGACAAAAACTAAAGGGCGGGGAAGGGGTGTTGGGGGTGGAGGGGAAGAAAGGGGAGACAATGGGACAACTGTAATAGCATAATGAATAAAATATATTAAAAAAATTAAAACAGAAATTTTTTATTTAAATTAAATTATGTAAAAATAATATTAAACATGTTAATATCAGTTAATATTTTTATGGAAAAACTTTGTGTTCAAAAAATGGTGAAAGGGTGATACTGTTTTACATTTTTGCAAAACTCTTGAAGGTCATGCTTAATAAAAGCTGGCTGGATCTCATATCTGCTTCTGCAGTCTGGTATTAGTCATAGTCATGCAGTCATGTAGCCTGTGAAAACATTACACGCTCTCGAGACAGTGAAAGTAAAAGGGTAAATAATGTCTTGATATTACTTTGAAAATAGTTTTCTCCTGACCTTGAAAGGGTGTCAGAAACCACTCCTGTCCTCCCACAGCCCTTGGAGAACCACTGCTCTAGTCAAGCCATCTTCTAGATATAGTCCTAGGTCTGGTTTCAGCAAATACCCACTAATTTGGACTCTACTCTCACTCTCCCTTGGTTCCCTTACCGCATACACCACCACCACCACCAAATACATCATTTTCCCTAACCTAAAAAGAAAAAATGAAACAAAACTTCCTACTTAAGCTCTCTTCTCCTTCTCTCAAGTCACCAAACTTCTTGAAAAAGTTCTCACTGTCTCGACGGTCCATCCTTTTTATTATTTTAATTACCAAAGTATATACATAGACATTCTTTTTTTTAAAAACATCCAAACAATATAGACAAATCACTATTCACAATCCCAATCTCTTCACCAGAAGTAACCACCACCATTTACCCCTAGAAAATATCCCAAAATTATTTTTTAAACTAAATGTCAGACTGAAATGTTTATTTTCTTGTGATGTTCCCTCTTTAAATACTTATACAAAATAAATCTGGAAGAGAATTCTATTTAGATGCCAATTCTTTTGGTGAGTAGAGTAAGTTATGGATCAAAGGATAAGGGCTAGGAGATAAATACAAAGCAAGTATTAAAGAAGATGTTAAAACCATGTTGATTTTATGGCTTGTATTACCATAATAAGACAGAATAATAAGACTTAGGACTATGCCTTGTATGTAAATCCTTCACATCTCATTACGTAAATGCAGATGAATACTGACTATACTTGTATCATCTAGATAAATGTAATAGGGTCTTTAGGGTTTAAAAACATTTTAACATATATTATCTCTTTAAAATTTACAACCCATGAGGTTAACAGTTACTACCTTTAACATTTTGTAGATAAGAAACCAAAAGTTCTTAGAAAAAAAATTACTTGCTCAAAATTACACAGCTAGAAAAAAGCACACCAGAAACCATAGATAGAACATACATCTTTTGAGTCAAATCAAATCCCACTTGTTTATATCATATTGAACAGTACATCAAAAATCTTTGCAACATAAAAATATTAAGTTTTTGCCTATTTTTATAGCTAATTTGCAAAAAATTATCTCTACTTTCAAAGTTGAATAGAAAATATGAAAATTAATTGTGTAACTTTTAAATACAAAAAATAGTAAATTTTTTTATATTTTTTAATAATTACTTTATTGTTTTTCAATTACAGTTGTCTGCATCCTCTCCCCTCCCACTTCTTTATTATACAATATAATCCCTTAGGAACCTTGCATTTTAAAGTAACAGTTAAAATTTACTAACACCTGCATGAACATGTGGATGTATTATGAAATTGGAAAAACAACTTCTTAAATCCTTAATTAGGCACTGCTGTTAACAGAAGACCTAAGCCTCCTCATTGTAAGAATGATGTAATAGCCCCTGAATAAAAATTCACACATACATAATTCATGGGTTCTCCCTCATATTTTGATGCTATCCTTGAAATTCCTGCAAGGAACACCTGGAATCATGTGGGAATACATTATATTTCACAATGAGAATTTTAAATTATATTGTTTAAATTATTAAAAACAAATAATCCTACTTATACAAATAACAAAGCAATTAATTCATTATTAATCTTACAGAAATACTTTCCAAGTCCCTATTTTTTCCTACACCAACGCAGCTCCACAGAGGTCCAACATATTTAAATGATTTCTGTATTATGACACACTAGATTAGATTATGAAAAAAAGTAAACTATTTCAAATTAGGGGCTTTTAATCTTAGCTAATTCAATTTCACAAATAACTCAAGAAAAATTTTAAACTATGACTAAGCTAATCTTTATAACTCACCCTGACATTTTAAAAACATGGACGAGATAACTGATTTTTTTCACACTTTACCCTTCCTTAATATAAAAGTTATATACCTGCTCTCAACACAAATTCCATAGTGACATAGTTCAGTACTTAAAGTGAGTCTATATAGGAATGCAAAACTCCTTTACTAAGAAATATTTGAGCATTTCTCTTACCTCTGTTTCTGTACAATGTGAATATCCTGATTTACCTGTAATAAAAATACAAAAAAAAATACTTTAAAAGGATTTTAACTTTTTAATCATTGATAAAAAAAATTGAGGTACTCTGGCCATGGTTTTATTATATTTATAAAACTATGCAAATATAAGGCGCTGGAGTGACCAAATATTCTATAAGTTCCTTCTTTGATATTTAAGTTTACATAAGCCTATATGAAAATAATAAAGAAAAGGATGAGAAGAATATACTCAATTGTAGTAAGATCTAAATACACATATTTGATTTGTATACATATGAATTCAGGAAAGTAAAACAAAAATACTTTTAAACTCTAGGTTTCTTTTTAAAATGCCTTAAAATACTTTTAAAAGGTACCTTTTAAAATACTTCGAAATGTCTTTAAAAATCTTTAAAAGAGTCTTGGACTTTCCCACAAATATACTTACAGGTTAAAGTTACAGTAATCATCTCAATGAAAGCTGACATGTTTCAAGCTCATATTTTCTTTAGTATACAATGGTTGTTTTCTTTAAGATATGATTAGATAAAGCCATATAATAAATCTAGTAATTCTTCCAACAGAAGATCACCTAAAGAACAACTAGACTGAACAATATTTGGCTGCACCAATATTAACGTTTTCTATTCATCACTGAGATACAATACCAAGGAACATATACAATTATATATTTCTGTCAGTTCAGTAACTAAAACATATTTTTTAAATTAAAAAACAGCTATTTTAAAGGAGAGTCATTTTTTAAATAGTTTTAGAGTCATGTTTTAGATTGTTTTAACGAAAGACTAGCTAACACATTTACACTGGGTACTAAAAATTTTAATTTCCCCAATCTACACTTCTCAAATTTCACTGTCTTAAGTTCAAATATACACTTAGCCTCATCTCTTTTTATCCACCAACATTAGCCTCCCTCTTGCTTTCTTTCCTTCCTCTCCCCAGCCTATGACCCTGTACGTAGCCCAGGTTCTATCAGTCTGTGATTTTTTTAATGGTTAACTAGAATTTAAATACCTAAAGTCTATGATGATACCATCAAAAAATTCATAAACTATGCTAATTCATAAAATGAAAAATAAAGTTGAAAACCACAATTTCTGATGAGCTAATGATCCTATATAAAATATGGGCTGAAACTGAGTCCAGGAAAAAAGGAACCTTAGGTTCTGTAAAATTAAAATAATATATGAGCATTAATAATTAAAGATTAAATGAACATACAGATAAAATGAGTTCATATATTTGGATTTATGTACTGGGTTTTCATAAATATATAACTGTATAATGTATAATTATATAAAGTTATATATTATAAAGTTATATATCATATATTATCTTTTTATTTATTTACTTGGCTATTTGCTGAAAACATTTGTCCTTTTGGTAAATTAATTATACTTGACTTCTACTAAAATGGTAATAACTTTAACTTAGGAAAGTACAGTGGCCAGAAATAGCTCAAAGAAGGGCACAGACTATGTCTCAACAAACATTTACTGAGCATCTACTGTGAACAAGAGAAAGAAGGGAGGGAGAGAAAAATATGGTATCAAGACAATTTATAACAGAGAGTAATCTCTTTGAGTGTACATGGATGTATATCTTCAGTATACTATATTCTTAAAGTAAAGAGAATTACAAACAAATCTACAATTTTATGTAGTAGGTTTGTTGCGGGTAGTAGTGTTGGTGAAAAATTCTGAAAACTATTTTGTATTTATTGTAGCTTTGAGTAGATAAGTAAATACAAAGATATTTTTGGGAACCATCAGTGGAGAAGGAATATTTGAACTTAAGGTAGGAAGGAGAGGGAGAGTCCTGCAGCGGTGAACTAGAACTAGAGGTATCATACAACTTATAAAAAACATGTATTTGGCCCTGGCTGGTGTAGCTCAGTGGATTGAGCGCGGGCTGGGAACCAAGTGGTCCAGGTTCAATTCCCAGTCAGGGCACATGCCTGGGTTGCGGGCCAGGTCCCCGTGAGGGCCATGTGAGAGGCAACCATACATTGCTGTTTCTCTTTCTCACTTTCTCCCTCCCTTCCCCTCTCTCTAAAAATAAAATAAATAAAATCTTTAAAAAAAAAAAAAAAAAAAACATGTATTTCCTATCTCTACCATCCAAAAGAGGGAGAAGCAACAACATCCCTTTATGAAAGGGCATACCTAGCCCATCCCCCCTCAAAGGAACCAGGACTACGTAGGAAAATGGCTGGCTCCAAGACTGGGACAAGGAAATAATAACACAAGACGGAACATTGTGGGAGTTCTTTCCACACGCGTGTAAACATGCAAGTTCCGGGAATCACACGTGTCAGAGCGCGGCTCCGCGTGAGGAAAAATCATTCCCGCGTGGGCAAGTGTGGATCATGTCTGTGGAATAGGAATTCTCTAATGGGAATTTGGCAAAAATGTATCTTAAGAGATTCTGACTTGCTGAGTTTTTCCCTTCCGGAGTCAGGAAGCTTAAGTTAATGAATCACTGCCTCAATGTTTTATGATCCCCAAAGTTAACAGCCCTAGTTAGCTTATACCCTGGTCCTGTCTGCCACCAGACCTGAATTTACATCCTAATGCTTTGTTAATGAGTAAACCTACCCCTTATCTATTCCCTTCCTATATTTCCTCATGACCCAGCTGAAGACCCCTGTTCTGCATAAGCCCATGAATAATCAATCCAATGTAAATGTGTCCTAAAGCTTCTAATAAAAAGCCCGGCTGAGCTACCCACGGGGCCTTTTCCAAGATGGAGGAAAAGACCCGTAGCTACCGGACTCTCTTCTCCCCGCGTGTCTCAGTGTGAGATTCTTTTACGCATCGGGTTACGGTCCCCACGGGTTTTGCTGGGATGAAATCCCCACGACAGAACATCTTTTTTGCACCAGAAAGTAATAAAGTGCTCAAAGAATGATGGAGTGATATCAAAAGGGCATGAGTCCTATTAAATAAGATTTTTTCAATGACCTCTATTATAAAACTGAAAATACTCTCTTATAAGAAGTCCAAAAATTTTTGTGAGAACATACCGTAACTTTTAGTTATTCAGCTTGAACTGGTGACTCAGTCATGCAAATATGGAAAGGCGGTTAAGTATGAAGTGCTTGACCACCTACACTACTCTGCCACCCAAATCCCTGTCCAACCTCTGGCCCAGGAATCAGAAAATATCAATTATATGACAGCAGAGCTTAAAGGAACTGTGGAAATAATCTTGCCCAATCCAATCATATCAGAGATGAGTAATCTGAGCCTGAAGAGTCAAATGAATTGTACAAAACGACAGAATAAACAGTAGATTCCAAGGTTCCTAACTCCAATTATGTGCTGTTATAACTGTGGTTATTCCTGCTTCTGCATTTCCACTTGCAGGTGTCGGTGGGGTTAGAGTACAGGATTGCAGGGGTGTGGTCCCAGATACCTACCATTTATAACAGGAAAATGGGAAAACACATGCATTATTTAACAGTTAGCAACTGCCAGTATAGCACCAAAGAATTTTCTTTTGACAATTTTTTAGTCTTTCTTCACAAGTTGGCTACTCTCTTCATAGAACCAGACCTGAAAAATCCCTCTAAACCCTAGAATCCTGTGGCTTCGCTTTCTACAAATCCAGTAACCTAAGCTGAAGATAGGCCTAATCAAGATTTCAAATTATTAAATGCAGTGAATTAGTTCTTTCAACAAAATAACAACTGTATTGATTTTATTGATTTTTATTAGGTTGAGTTGACTTAGAAGGCTGGTCAACTATGTGCTGACATACTATAAAAGGAAACACCTGAAATGGTATTTAAATATTAAGTTTTAAAATATTTCAACATTATCAAAGTACTTATACACTCTACATAGAGGGATGATTTGCACAGCAAGACAAAACTTCAGGTTTCTCAAAAGGAATGAGCATTTAAATGCATAATAATTAACGTTGTGTTTTAGACCCTTTTTAACTCATTCTAAAATATATGATATGCTCTTAATATTTGCTAGACAATTCCCAGGAAACAGAAAAACCAATGTCTTCCTATCAGCTGCTACAGAATGGCTTTGAGAAATAAACTAGTCCTGGTATAAAATATCTATAATAAGAACTCATCAATTAAGACAACACTGTCATTTTCAGTGGATATTTTCAATCTCAAATGCTGATAATCAGGTAATTCCATTCAGCCGGCCTGCTCAATAAATTAACAGGAAGACTATTTCAGTGAACATACCCCAGTAGGGCCACTCACAGTCTAGGTTGTTCAGGGTTAGACCTTACATAGCACACTCTCTGAAATAGCCTCACCTCAGTGGAAACACAAATGCTAAGGCACCACACAACTATTTCAGGGAAATTGAGTCAGTTTCATAAAAATTTCACAGATGTTCATATAGATGAATACTTTTAAATTAAGGTAGCAAGCAATCTTTGGAGTAGAAACTTTATTTAGTATATGATTGAATTATCACAGTCACATTATCAATATGATTCACATTAGCTGAATAAGCAAAAGGCAAACTATGCCCACCAAAAAGACAAAGAATCTTTTTATGAATTTGACCCCAAAGGCAAGGGAACTAAAGGCAAAAATAAGTGAATGGGACTATATCAAACCAAAAAGCTTCTGCATAGCAAAAGAAACCGACAGAATGGGAGATGATATTTACGAATGACAGCTCAGACAAAAGGTTAATAACTAAAATGTACAAAGAATTCATAAAACTCAACACCAAATACTCCAATTAAAAAAACGGGCAGAGAACCTAAACAGACACTTCTCCCAAGAAGACATACAAATGGCCAACAGATACATGAAAAGATGTTCAACTTCACCTGCTATTACGGAAATGCGAATCAAAACTACAATGAGATAACCACTTCCCACCTGTTAGAATGGCTATTATCAACGAGACAGGTAATAACAAGTTATACAAGTTGCGTGCGAGAGGCAACCACACATTGATGTTTGTTTCCCTCTCTTTCTCCCTCCCTTCCCCTCTCAAAATAAATAAATAAAATCTAAAAAGTCAAAGACTCTCTGTAAGTTTTAGGATAAATAAATAGCTATTAGAATTATTCTCCATAGTTTTTTATGTGACCTAACTCTGGACAATATTTAGGTCCACCTAACCATGTAAAAGCATGTTCTTTTTCACACTAAAACTGAGATAGCAATAAATATACCCTGCCCTTCCGCCAGCTTCTTTACACCCCATCATGTGTTCAATAAATATTTGTTGAACACCTAACACTATTGGTATAAGCACTAATGATATAGTAGTGAACAAGCTAGACATGGTCCTTGCCCCATTGTGTTTAAGTTTTAGTGAACACAGACCAAAAAAATCAAATAATAACAATTATAGCTGGTAATAAATGTTACAAAGTACAGAAAAGGGAGAGAAAAAAATAACAAAAATGACCCAACTTAGGGTAGTCAGGCAAGACTCCTTGAGAAGATGATATTTAAATGGAGACCTTAAAGCTGGGTAGCAGCTAACTACAGGGCTCAGGCAAAAACCTGTTCCAGAACCAGGGAGCAGCATGTGGTAAGGCTCTGAAAGCATCTGGTAGGTGGGTAGCAGGGACAGATCACACAGGCCTATTTCAAGTAGGTTTCCAAGTCAGTCTGGAAAAAATATTCCTTCATCTCTTCATTCACAGAAAGTATGTCTACAAAGGAGATTTTAAGGGGAATACAGGCCCTCCTCTGAAACTGACTCTCCTTCCTTGAGATCATCTGACCTCCATTGGCCTCTAGGACCTTCAGCCTCAAGTCACCTTTGCCATAACTATCAAATTTATCCCAATTCTAAATGGGGGCTTCTTTATTTTTGAGACTGAGTCTGTACTTTGTATTCTAAATCCTAAAACTCAATCCCTTATCTGTAACTAGTGAGTATACAAGATCTGTCCAGAAGGTAGTCAATCATGTAACATGAACACCAGAGACATTTATTGAAGAAGATACAAGAAACATTATACTTAGGACAGTGATGCCTCAGTCCCCTTCAAAATAGGCACCTTGGGACCTCACACACTTCTCCCAATAGCCATCAGCTGCCCCATCGTATTTTCCTGAATTTCATCAATGGTTTGAAATCTCATCCCTTTCAAAGGTGATTTTAGTCTTGGGAAAAGCCAGAAGTCACAGGGTGGTAAATCTGGGCTGTAAGGGGTCTACTTGGGTCATTTGATATTTCACCAAAAAAACTCTGCATGAGATGTGATGTATGAGCAGGTGCACTGTCATGATGAAGCTGCCAACCACTAGTTGCCCATAGCTGCAGCCTTCCCATCATCCAAATAGTTTCCACACAGCAATGCTCAAGCTTAACACAAAATTTGATGCAGATTCATTGTTCTCCTCAGTCATTTTGAATGTGACAGCCACAGAGTACACATGCTCACTCAACACTGTCTGCCACCCCCACTGACTAGTACAGTGAAGTCGTCTTTGTTCACACACGCACATTCCAGTCCACTCTTCTTGGCTGCCAGGTTACATCGATGTTGTGCAAACCGTTCTCATTATATTAACAACGGCTAGGACAGACCACAGCATATTTACTATCAGGAGACTTGGAGTGCTTTTAAAACAAACGATGCATGTATGTGGACATGACAGCAAATGTGGCAAGAGGGGGAGGGTGCCAGTGTGCAAGTGAATGTGTGCATAAGCATGCATGAGCGGGCACCACCATGCGACGGAGCAAGCAAAAAGAGGGTATGGGCACTAGTGTGTAAGCAAATGTGTGTGAGGAGGTTCGGGTGCAAGAGCATAAAAAAGAAAGCAAGCAAGCCTTGGTTTATTAGTGCCAGTCACCTTCCTAGGGACAAGAGTCTAACCTTGGACCTAGTATCAGTTACTAAAACCAACTACCACGTGTCCCAGCACAGACCACTTACTGACTGTTATCTATAGGTATTGAATTCTGCCCTTTCAGGCTCTGCTCACCAAATGAGCAAAGTCTGCAACTGGACTTCTTAGGAAAGACTGATTGCTTTACAGAACAACCCTGATTCTGTCCCTTCATGAAGTTAGATTTCACCAACATCCCTGCCAACCCCCAAACCCTCCCAACCTATTCTATGCACTACAGTAACCAAGTTATAACTCATTCTGTTCTAAAATGAGTTTTAAAAATGTTTTCTTAATTATTAGTGTATTTTTCTTTCTATTCAGCAATCTTATTAACTAAACTTTTTATCATCTCAGATAACAAATATCATTAAATGTCAAGTATTTTCCACTGAAAATTATTTACTTCAGTTTCAGCATAACTTTTTTCAACAACACTAAAATATGTATTTTATGTGATTTGGGAACACTCAAAGCTTGTATAGCAAAAAGGTTTTCCTCTCTTGTGCTAATTCTAATTGGATTGATAGTGTTTGTCTAGAATGCTACCTTCAGAAAAGTTCTGAGGGCAAATATGGGTGGGAGGTGCCTGTGTCCATTTAGCAACATTTGCCAAAGGAACAGAAGAAAGTAACAACACTGAAGCCACATTTCTGACAGTCCTGTGCTAGGGGACAGTATAATAGAGGATGTGGTTCTTTCTGTAAACAGTGTGCATTTGGACTAAAATTTTCCCATGTCATATTAATTGTGCTTGTATATCATGAAACCTCAAAAATACACTGAGATCACAGCACTCTATCACTTTTCTCAAAAATAAGAACCCAGAGGAAAATCTCCCCAAGCCATATCATAAAAAGCATGTGCCAATCCCAAATTTTCTTGTATGTCCTATCTATTAAAGAATTCTAGTTTTCATGCATTTCATACATGCCACTGCGTATTCTTAGAATCTTTTCTGCCACTGTGGCACCTAATCATGTATGAGACCATCCTAACCAAAAGGAACCCTACCAGAGAGGTATCTCAGGAACTTCTGGCTCTGAAGTTGCGCTCCTTTAGATATAGCACCAGAACTGCCATCCATATCTACCTAACCAGATGTTATTTACCCTCTATCAAGACTGTACATACGTGATTCAAATAAAGAAAAAGGACTCAAGGACATGGACAGCAATGTGGTGATTGGGGCGGGGGATAGTAGAAGGGAACTAAATGGTAATGGAAAAAATACAATAAAAAAACTATGTAGGCATATATATTTAGCCATTTAACCATATATATGGATATATACACATACACACATATATCAAGAAACATTTTCTTTCTGTATCTAACTGCAAAAGTTATACATTATATCAATAAGTAATATACTAAGTTCTTTAAATGACAAATAGAATATTTGTATCATTGATCACAAAAGGTCAGAGAGCAACTATCATTAAACAAGTTTTTAATGACCTTTTTTAATGATCACAATTTTAATTATCATTTCCAACCAAAAAAATTTAATTTTATACAAATCAGGCAATAAATAGGCCAACTGTTTCATCTAATCTTATAGGTCTCAAATTTGGTTCCAAGAGTTTAGAGGGAAAGTTATATTTACGTTATTTTTATTGTTAATGTAAATAAGCCTCCCTTCACTCCCCAAAGGGTTCAAAGAGACTAAATTAAATTATTAATAAGTGAACATCAAACAAGTTAAAAGTGGTAAAGTGAAGGAAAAATCTAAGTTCGAGAATATACAAAATTTATATGGAAATCATTTAAAAACTATAAATGGTGGTCAAACACTAAACTACCCCTGACACTCTACTAGACCCTCCACATCCCATTACAATCTACATTAAAAACCTAACACAACTAAGATCCAATGATACTATGAAGGCTGACATTTCAGATTGTTTCACCTCAAGAATCATTCTGTGGACTTCCAAACATGTATCTATTTAAGAATGTTGTAGAAGTTTCTTTATCAATCTGGAATCAAAGTATCTTGAAATAATCATCTTTTTACAAAGGGAAGAAATGGCCCAGTGCAAACCTGTATGTACAGTATGTATAAGTTGAAAAATGCCCTCACATGAATTTCCTCTTGATTCTTACCATAATTTTGTAAGAAAGGCTGGACATATATTATTTCCATTTTACAGATAAAGAAATAGGGAGTCGGAGAGGTTACATGGCTTGCCTCAGGTTGTATCACGAACACATGATAGTAAGAGCCAGAGCCAAGAATCAAAATCAATTCTGGAACCAACTCTTATGTTCTTTCCATGTTACCATGTGACACTAAACAGCTGACTTACAAACTTATAGATGAGCAAAGGAACTTGGTAGGATTCAACATGACTCCACAAGAAAAGTATTTTTTCCAGGCCAATTTAATTTCCAACAAGTGTAAGTCATCATCTTCCCACACTATGCTGCACCTCCTGCCTTTCCTACCATCCAGTCACTATGGCAGAAAGTCAGAGAGACTTCCAAGATTTCTTCCTCTTTCTCACATCAAAAACTGAAGAGCCTAAATCACTTTTTCATTTTTTCCCAAGTGAGAAAAGTTTTATTTTAATCATTCGACACTTGTGTACTATTCAATTTTAAGAGACTTCCAAATGCTTCAGACTAAAATCTGTTTCCCTTTAAACTAACTGGAAGTAGAATCCTAGTTGGAAGACGTGAACTCTTACACACAACAGCTAATGGGAGGCAGAATCCTAACATCTGCTTCTGATGCCCACCTGTTCCCAACAAAACACAGCAGTGTTTATTTTTGTGTTGCACAAAACACATTATGAGGGCCACATAATCTGAGTTAATAATAACTTAAAAGATAGAAAAGGGTTGCGTTTTACAGAAAAATTTTAAGTGATGATTCGGCTATTTATACAATAGATGATAAAGAAAATTGACAATATTTTATGCCAGCAGTGGACAATCAACACACATGTTAACAAATGAGGCCACAGGACTGATATATGTCTCTAAGTTTATACTTGCTTCTGAAACTAATATTGGAATATTTGAATGGAGCATGTGTTAATAGCTCAGGCAACACTGTTTTTCTAACCCACCAGGTGACACTTAAATTTATGTAAATACTAGAACTGCAGTGAACAATATATACTCAATTATGAACTGCAAGCTAAGACTGGGTAATTATTTCAAAGTATAAACTACAGGTATAACATAAAAAGACAGGTAGAGTTAAAAACATTTTAGCATAACGTTCTCCAGGTCCATCCATACTGCCACAAAGGAAAATTTTCTTCTTTTTCATGCCAAGTAGTATTCCATTGTGTAAATGTCCCATAGTTGTTTTATCCACTTATCTACTGATAGACACTGGGCTGCTTCCATTTATAAATAATGCTGCAGTGAACATAGGAGTGCTTATGCTCTTTCAAATTAGTGTTTGGATGCCTTCAAATATATTCCCAGAAGTAGCCCTGTCAAAAGGTTTAATTTTTTGAGGTATCTCCATACTGTTTTCCACAATGGTTGTACCAATCTGCATTCCCACCAACTGTGCAGAAGGATCCCCCTTTTTCCACATGCTCACCAGCACTTGTTTGTTGATTGATT
>PVJI01026652.1:0-18753 GCA_004026765.1 Micronycteris hirsuta | reverse complement strand
AAAATCCAAAATGATGGAAGACTCCCAAACTCTTTTTATGATGCCAGCATCATCCTAATCCCCAAACCAGAAAAAGACACAACAAAGAAAGAAAACTTCAGGCCAATATCACTGATGAACATTGACGCTAAAATTCTCAACAAAGTATTAGCAAACTGCATCCAGCAATACATTAAAAAGATCATACACCATGACCAAGTGGGATTCATCCCAGGGATGCAAGGATGGTACAATATTCGCAAAACAATAAATGTAATATATCACATAAACAAAAGCAAAGACAGAAATCACATGATCATATCAATAGATGCAGAAAAAGCATTAGATAAAGTACAGCATCCATTTATGATAAAAACACTTAGCAAAGTGGGAACAGACGGAGCATTCCTAATATAATAAAGGCCATATATGAGAAATCTACAGCCAACATTATACTCAATGGACGAAAACTAAAATCTTTCCCACTAAGATCAGGAACAAGACAAGGTTGTCTGCTATCACCACTTCTATTCAACAAAGTACTGGAAGTTTTAGCCACAGCAATCAGAAAAGAAAAGGAAATAAAAGACATACAAATTGGAAAGGAGGAAACAAAACTGTTGTTGTTTGCAGATGACAGGATAGCGTACTTAGAAAATCCCATAGACTCCGCCAAAAAACTACTCGACCTAATAATCGAATTTGGCAAAGCAGTGGGATACAAAGTTAATATCCATAAATCAAAGGAATTTTTGTATTCCAGCAGTGAAACAGCAGAAGCAGAAATCAGGAAAAAAATCCCATTTGTTAGAGCAACAAAAAGAATCAAATACCTGGGAATAAACCTAACCAAGGAGGTAAAAGACCTGTATTCAGAAAACTACACAACACTGAAGAGAGAAATCCTAGAAGACACAAACAAATGGAAACATTTACCATGCTCATGGATTGGAAGAATCAACATCATCAAAATGTCCATACTCCCCAAAGCAATTTATAGATTCAATGCCATCCCTATCAAAGTACCAATGGCATATTTCACAGATATAGAATGAACATTTTAAAAATTTATATGAAACCATAAATGACCCCGAATAGCAGCTGCAATTTTGAGAAAGAAGAGCAAATCAGGACGGATCACAATTCCTGATATCAATCTATATTACAAGGCCACAGTAATCAAAACAGCTTGGCACTGGCATAAAAACAGACAGATAGACCATGGAACAGAATAGAGAGCCCAGAAATAAACCCAAGTCTCTATGGGCAATTAATCTTCAATAAAGGGGGCAGAAGCATAAAATGGAATAAAAATAGCCTCTTCAACAAATGGTGTTGGGAAACCTGGATGGCTACATGCAAAAAAATGAAACTCGAGCACCAACTTACATCATACATAAACATAAATTCAAGGTGGATAAAAGACTTAAATGTAAGTCATGGTACCATAAAAGTTCTAGAGGAAAACATTGGTAGGAAAATCTCAGACATTCCACGCAGCAACATCTTCAATGATATGTCCCCTAGAGCAAGGGACATAAAGGAAAGAATAAACAAATGGGACCTTATCAAAATAAAGAGTTTCTTTGGGGCTAAAGAAAACAGTTTTAAAATAAAAAGAAAACCAACCGTATGGGAAAACATATTTGCCAATGATACCTCAGACAAGGGTCTGATCTCCAAAATATATAAAGAACTCATACGACTCCACTCCAGGAAGACAAAAAACCCAATTAAAAAATGGGCAAAAGACATGAACAGACACTTCTCAAAAGAGGGCATACAGAGGGCCCGGAGTCATATGAAAAGATGCTCAACATCATTAGCCATCAGAGAGATGCAAATTAAAACCACAATGAGATACCACCTCACACCAGTCAGAATGGCCATCATCAACAAAGCAACAGATAACTGTTGGAGGGGATATGGAGAAAAGGGAACCCTACTGCACTGTTGGTGGGAATGCAGACTGGTGCAGCCACTGTGGAAAACAGTATGGAATTTCCTCAGAAAACTAACAATGGAACTGCCTTTTGACCCAGCAATTCCACTACTGGGATTATACCCTAAAAACCCTGAAGAACCAATTCAAAAGAACCTAGCAGCACAATTCACAATAGCCAAGTGCTGGAAACAACGTAAGTGCCCATCTACAAATGAATGGATCAAGAAACTATGGGACATTTACACAATGGAATTCTATGCAGCAGAGAGGAAGAAGGAGCTTATACCCTTTGCAACAGCATGGATGGAGCTGGAGAGCATTATGCTAAGTGAAGTAAGCCAGGTGGTGAGGGACAAATACCATATTATCTCACCTTTAACTGGAACATAATAAAGAAAAGCAGAAAGCAAACAAAACATAACCAGAGACATTGAAATTAAGAACAGTCTAACAATAGCTGGGGGGAGAGGGGAAGGGACAATGGGGAGAAGGGTTTTCTGGAACTACTATAGAGGACAGATGGACAGAGTTAAGGGGGAGGAGGTAGGCAGGGAAGGGAGGTGAGGTTGGAGGGGGTTGGGGGAGGAGAGGGGAAAGGATGCAGACAACTGTAATAGAAAAGCAATAAATCAATTATTAAATAAAAATGCAACTGATTTCTAGATATTAATTTTGTATCCTGGTACTTGGCTGAATTCATTGATCATTTCCAGTAGTTTCTTGGTGGAATCTTTAAGGGTCCCTAGGTATAGTACCATGTTATCTACAAATAAAGACAGGTTTACAATACTTCTTCCTCTCCAATTTGGATGCCTTTTATTTCTTCATCTTCTGTAATTGCTATGGCTATGACTTCCAGTACTGTGTTGAATAAGAGAGGTGAAAGCAGACACACTGTCTTGTTTCCAGACTTAAGGGAAATGCTTGTAGTTTTCCTGATTGAGTGTGATGCTGCAGTGCATTTGTCATATATGGCCTTTATTATGTTTAGATATGTTCCCTCTATTCTCACCTTGCTGAGAGTTTTTATCATAAATGGGTGCTGAGTTTTATCAAATGATTTTTTTTCTATCTATTGATATGATCATGTGGTTTTTTCCTTCATTTTGTTTATGTGGTGAATCACGTTTTTGATTTGTGAATGTTGTAACCACCTTGCATTCCCAGAATAAATCCCACTTCATCCTGATGTATTCACTTTTTGACACATCGCTGTATTCAGTTTGCTAATATTTTGTTAAGGATGTTAACACCTATTTTTATCAGGGATATTGGTTTATAATTCTCTCTCTCTCTCTCTTTTGTTTGTAGTGCCTTTATTTGGTTTTTGAATTAGGATAATGCTGACCTCATAAAATGAGGTTGGGTGTCTTCCCTTCTCTTAAATTTTTTGGAATAGTTTGGGAAGGAGAGGTGTTAGTTCTCAGAATGATTGGTGAAATTCATCTTTGAAGCCATTCAGTCCAGAGCTTTGGTTTGTTGTGAGTTTTTTGATTATCACTTTAATTTCACTAGGAGTTATCTGTGTATTCAGATTCTCTGATTCTTCCTGATTTAGTTTGGGAAGATTTCATAATTCTAGGAATTTATCAATTTTGTCCAGTTTGTTGGCAAATAGCTGTTCATAATATTTTTATTACAGTATTTTGTATTTCCTTGGTGTCAGTTATTTCTCCTCTTTCGTTTCTGATTTTATTTATTTGTGTGTCTTTCTTTTTTTAATCAGTCTGTTAAGCATATGAAAAGATGCTGAACATACTAATCATCAGAGAAATGCAAATTAAAATCACAATGAGATATCATCTCATATGAGTCAGAATCATTATCATTAATAAATAAACAACAAGTGGTCGTGAAGATGTGGAAAAAGGGGAACCGTTTTGCACTGTAGGTGGGAATGCAGATTGATGAAGCCACTGTGGAGAGTAGTATGAGATACCTCAAAAAATTAAAAATGGAAGTGCCTATGACCCAGCAATTCCACTTCTGGGAATTTATCTGAAGAAACCCAAAACATTAATTCAAAAGAACATAAGCATCTCTGTGTTTCGTTGCAGAATTATTTACTATTACCAAAATATAGAAACAGCCCAATTTCCATCAGTAGATGAGTAGAGAAAACAATTATGGGACATTTACACAATAGAATACTGTTCAGCTATAAAAAAGAAGAAAAATTTTACCCTTTGTGGCAGTATGGACAGCTCTGGAGAACATTATGCTAAGTGAAATAAGCCAGTCAGAGAAAGATATATACCATATTATTTCACTCATATGGAAGTTAGTGAACAAACTGAACTAACAAACAAAACAGAGACCAACTGATAGAGAACAGGCTGACTGCTCTGAGGGGAGAGGTGGTGGTTAGAGGGTGGAGGGATTGAGCACAAAAGAAAAAGGACTCATGGATATGCACAACAGTGTGATGATTGTGAGCCAGAAGGGTTATAAGAGGGATAAATGGTAATAAAAAATGTACAATAAAAATGAATTAAAAATGCCTATTATGGACTTTTACATTATGAAGAACACATGCATCTAAGTTTAATGTAGCTCATGTGTTAAGGGAACCAATGTGTGGAGAAACATTGTTTGTTACTGGGAACATAAGTGGACTAAATAGAGTGGGAAACATTAGAGAATGT
This sequence comes from Micronycteris hirsuta, assembly GCA_004026765.1. Taxonomy (NCBI): domain Eukaryota; kingdom Metazoa; phylum Chordata; class Mammalia; order Chiroptera; family Phyllostomidae; genus Micronycteris; species Micronycteris hirsuta. The sequence continues at coordinate 14,184 of PVJI01026652.1, read as the reverse complement.
TATGGAACAAATATATAAAAATATCTATCTACCTTTATCTACATGTAATCTATATTTCTATCTATCTTCCTATATTTATCTCTCTATCTCTCTATCTATCTACCAATTCAGAAGCTCCTGAACCCTAAGTCAGTAATAGAAATTCTCTTGTTAAGTGGGACAGTTTTGGCATAGCATTGATAGTCAATAAAGGTAAATTTTGATTTTAATGTATTTTCTCCCCCCAAAACAGAGTCCCTCTACCCCAGTCTTGCTGTACTTAAATGATTTATTCAAATTCAAATGGTTTTTCCTTGTATTTAAATTAACTAGTTGATTGATATATAGAAAGAAAGCTCCTGTTAGTTTACTATTACATTTTAGATACAGGGCTGGGCACAGGATGTGTCTTTTCATATAATCTTCACAGCAATGCCTGGAGTTAGATATTCTTATCATTGAATATTAGGATTTAGGAATATTAGAAATAAGCAAATCCTTACCTTTCTAATTCCAAAGTCTGTGCTTTTTTTAATAATCAAGTTGTACATCAAATTGTCAGATCTATTAGATACAGTAATTTTTACTTCACCCTCTCTAAAATAAAATACATCTCTCATTCCTCTATTTCTTGTAGCTCAGGTGGGCATGTTGCTACCAGGTGGCCTGTGCCTTGCCGACAGTTAATGGAACCAGAGTTAGGCACCTGACCTAGATTGAGTCAAATAATTCCTCTCACTATAGATATTTGAACTAAGATAGACAGAGATGTATTGAGCTTATATCAGTCAATGGATCCATAAGTGATCACATCCTCAGAGAATAGCCAAGTACCCTGGGAGGAAGATGAAACAGATGTGGACTGAGAAACAGGCATGCAGAAGTTCATGTCTTTGTGTGACTAAAAATGTCTTTATTAGATCCTCTGACTTGAATAGGCATAAGACTCTAGGCTTGAAATATTATTTTCATTGAAAGTTGTGAATTTTACATTATTTTATAATATCTGGTGGAGCAGAGAAAAGCTGCATTTTAATCTCTTCATTTAATCTAGTTCACTTTAATATTTTTATAAGCATTTTTTAATTTTTAGTGGAAGATGTTATGTTTTGTTGTTTTTATTTAGTTTTTTTATTAAGGGCAAATATCATAATGAACCACTTTGATTTACATGTATAAAATTGACACTTTTCTTTTTAGTTTTACTCAATAAAACTCTGTTATAATACTTTTCAATGTGAACAGGAATATAATGATTTTATACACAAGTAAAAGAAATTGACTGTCAGAAATAAATAAATCTTTCGCTCTTCATGAAGTAACACAAATAGTAATATAACTTAAGCCAAAATTTTTGCTTGCCCTAAGTCAACAAGAAGTGACTATTTTCTAGACTCTCAAAGACAAGTATCATGTGTGAATATAGTATAAGAGTATCAAGACAATTTATAACATTTATTACATGTATTTAAGTAATAATTCAACAGTAGTAGTATGCAACCATTACTAGATTTAGGTGCTCTCTCTGTAATAAATTATTCCTTTATTATTAACATGAAATGTGACAGCAATTTCTGAGATTTATTTGCAATAAAAGTCTAGTAAGAAATAGTGAACAGCATATTTGGAAGGGGTCATTTTATATAGCAAGGTCATAAGGTTAGAAATATTTTGGAAAATGGCTATAATTTATTTGTTCATTATTTTTCATATTTTTCAAAGATATTTCATGCAAAGGTAGACAATGTGTACAACAAAATTCATGCTTAGATTTATAGAGATTATTATGAAAATATTTGTGCGTGGCTATTGGTCCAGTGGGCCAAACAGAAAGGGGGCACTTTTTCTTCTCCTCTTTAAGCAAAGTTAGACCATATTTCATGTGACAAAAGACAACAGGTGCTAAGAATTAGGGTTGGAAATAACAACTGCCAAGATTCTTTGAATGATTCCTATGAACTAAATTCTTTAAACCTCAATTTCTTCATTTAACAAGTATTTCTTGGGTATGCCTGTTGTGTGCCAGGCACTCTTCCAGGTACCCAGAATATATCAGTGAATGAGGCAGATATCCACTTTGCTGACTTTAGGCTTTTTCACATGTCCATTTTCCTACACCTAATTAAAATGCATCATCAGTGTTTAGCAACTTTCACCACTAATGTGCAAACTGAGATGTGTCTGTATGCTTCCCCTTTCCATCAAGTTATTCATTTGACTTACTTGTTTTTTCAAATGTTAGGAGCAGAGAACTTGTAAATTCCTCCATTTCTCAGTGTAGGATCACTTACAGAGACACATGGTAGGCATCTCCAGAGACCACATGAAACTGTCATTAAAGTGCTGATCCCTCTAGGGCAACATTTTTTGATAGATAAACTAGTTGTAAAATCAGACAACTCATAGATGTTAGTTTACATATCTAATTTGGGGAACTTTGAGAAAATCATGGATGTACTTGGAATTGTACTTGTTCATAATACTTTGTCAGGGAGATGAGAAATAGAGAGTTCAAGGGAAGATAAATGAGGAGTTATTTCGAAATCCACTCAATAGGAAATCTTTACAAGATCATTGTTGGCTCCATAAAGGATGATTTGGGAAGAAAGACACACTCTTTATGGGATAGAAAGTCTTACCATGAGCTGAAATAATATCATTGAGTCAGGATTTTTTAGTCAGGACAAAAAGAAACTGAGAAAGTAAGTAAGAATATATAATTTAGTATCTTTATGCAAGGGTTTCCTGGGTGCAGGCTTGAGGAATTTGACAGAAACATACACCATAGCACTTGCACTAAACGCAACAGGTTTGAGAGGATGTAATGAGTAGTGGCCCTGGGAAGTCAAATCATGGGAATTGGGTAGTGCTTCGTGTGTCTAGAGACACCAGAAGAAAAAAAAAATCCTCAAAACTCTACTATTAGTAAATATAGAGAATTACTGACAGCAGTTTAGTGTCCTGAGAGAAGGCAACCATGAGAACCCAGAGCCATCAAAAGGCAGTGCTATTCTGGAAAGTTTTCAGAAGCTGTAACTATCATTCAGAACTTTTGCAATATAATTTCAAGTGAAAATGAAGGATGCACAACTTTATATATAATACAACATTGAGAACTATGTAAGTTATCTATGCCCATGTATAGAAAAGAAAGAAGAATACATATTTTCTTTAATGAGCATTATTTAAACTTATAATCATAAAAAATGTTTTTCCTGTAATTCAGTTTAATTACTGTCAAATTTTATATAAGACACACACCATTTCTGTTTTAAGTCCATCTTAACATACTTGAAAGAGTTTTAGAGACTTTTTTCTGAGCATCAAAGTAGATTATAAAAATATTAATGTAGGAGTAAATGACAATTACACCTGTGCTCTTTACTTTTGTAACTGATTGAAAGGAGCAATGGGGGATAATAATAATATCTATCTCAAAGATATTTTAAGAATAACTTATAATACTAGTTACAAAGATATAAGTTATTATGATTTGGGTCCCATTCTCATGAAAACCCAAAGGAAATTATGGATTTTGTGACCCCATGCTCTCTTCGGGCAGAGCTAGAGATAGAAATCAGCCATAGTTGCTGAGGACAGTGGAGATGAGAAAATACCAGGAGAGAAATTAGTGATGCTGTGCAGGCAGGATGTCAAAACTGAATCTCCTTCTAGGAGTATATGCCAGAACAGGAAATAGGGGAAAACCTGTAAGATCACAGTGAAATAATAAATATATGGAAAAAAATTCCTAGAAATTTTCATTAAGGATGTGGAATATGTATTCTTTGCAGATTAGGGACTCTTTGATCTTTTCTTTAGAAGTGGTACCAGCCAATATGGACAGTGATATCCCCAGTTATTTTCCTTCTTTCTGTGCAGAGCTCAACTTAAGTTGCTTGCTAACACTGTTTTCTGTTTTAATAAAGGGGCCCCCTCACAGTTTGTATCCTCGGTGAAAGTTGAGGTATGAAGGCCGACCACCAACGGGCTTAGCCACAAATTGTAAGAGCAGCAAAGTGCTGTCCAGACAATGCCAGAGGTGGAAGGGGGTGAAAGGGAAGCTGACTGTGTCATCTACACTTTTAGGAAGCTGAGCAGGAAGACTGTCATGGGAATGAAGAGTGTACACTTGCATAGATTATCAGGACATATTTGAGTGCCTACAAAAAGTACATTAGGCAAATGACCTGTCAATGGGTCAGTTTTAATCTGATGGCCACTATAAGGAAACACTAAATAAAAGGAAATAAACAGTCAGCAATCAAAACTAGCTTCCACATATATTAAAACAATTTAGTTCTCAAGATCTAAATGATTAATAGCACAAAGTGACAAAATAAACTGAAATAAATATTAACTTTGTGTGTGACAGATTATTTGTCAATGCAAATCATCTAAGATGCTGTGTTTATTTTAATTAATGTAGCAGTCAATAAGATAACAGTTACAGCAACCACTCAGTTACGAGCATTTCCACTCAGTAATTTATGCATTCAAACATATTTGCTGACCTCCTACAGGTTAATGATCAGGCAGCCTCTCATCTTGACCATGGGCTTGTTTTGCTGAAGCAGGCAGTATGCAATCATGACACCTTATTGGCCTAAGCACTAACCAGTGAGGGCTGAGGCAATTTCTTAATTAGAAAAACAAGATTGTCCCGGCTGTTGGGCTGTTGTAGCTCAGTGGATTGAGCACAGGCTGGGAACCAGAGGGTCCTGGTTCAATTTCCAGTCGGGGCACATGCCTGGGTTGCGGGTCAGGTCCCCAATGAGGGCCATGTGAGAGGCAACCATACATTGCTCTTTCTCCCTACCTTCTCCTCTCTCTGAAAATAAAATAAATAAAATCTTAAAAGAAAAAGAAAAACAAGATTGTGAATCTCCTTGTGAAAGTTTATGTCCATCATTTGCATTTATGATAAAGCAGGAACACAAAAATCTAAGTGGTTTCATTGACAAATGGAGAAATGAAAACAGCAACTCTGAATAATAAAATGTGGTCTCACTGTTGCCATCAAACATGTGCCAGCGTCGAGATATGAGAAGTGAGAAGGAAGTACCACTCAGCTGCTTTCTCATGCTTTCTAAAAGAATTGAGATGCTTTTGTTTTTAATTTAATTTTATTTGGCTTATCTCTCAATTAAATATAGAACATTATCTGCCATCCTGTTAGAATTACCTATCATTAAATTTAATTTTAATTTATTGACCAACTTCATTTTAACTCTCTGTTCTATGATAAAGCCTCTGAATTCTGTATCTAAATATCTTTTCAATCTTAAACATCATTGAGCATTGAACGCTTTATCCAGTTCTCTAATCCTGTACAATTTATCCTATCAGGTTACTAGAGCTTTTAAAATCTTACATTCATGTCATGTTTTGACATTTATAGCAGGTACAGTAGAATGAGCTCCCCATTGTCTCCTATGTCCCTTCTGGTCTCTGTCAGTTTGTTCTTATTTTCAATGTCTCGTTATATTTTGCTTGCTTGTTTGTTTTGATGATTAGGTTCCACATATAGGTGAGATCATATGGCATTTCTCTTTCACCGCCTGCTTATTTCACTTAGCATAATGCTCTCCAGTTCCATCCAGGCTGTCATGAAGGGTAGAAGTTCCTTCTTTCTGCTTTGTGGTATTCCATTGTGCAAATACACCACAGTTTTTTGATCCACTCATTTACTGATGGGCACTTAGGTTGCTTCTAGCACTTGGCTATTGTAAATTGTGCTGCTATGAACATTGGGGTTCATAGGTTCTTTTGAATTTGTGTTTCAGGATTCTTAGTGTATAGTTCCAGCAGTGGAAATGCCGGATCAAAAGGCAGTTCCATTTTTAGTTTTATGAGGAAATTTCATACCTTTTTCCACAGTAGCTGCACCAGTCTGCATTCCCACCAATAGTATACTAGGGTACCCTTTTCCCCACAGCCTCGCCAGCCCTTGTTGTTGATTTGTTTATGATTGCCATTCTGACTGGTGCGAAGTGTATCTCACTGTGCTTTTAATTTGCATCTCTCTGATGACTAGTGATGGGGATTCTTTCATGTGTCTCTGGGCCCTCTGTATGTTCTCTTTGGAGAAGTGTCTGTTCAGGTCCTGCCAGAAGAAGACCACAAAGCCCAGGAAACAAACCCACACGCGCAAAAATATCTCCCCCGCTCAATATCAGTATCAACAGAAAATGAACTGGTATTAAAAAGGGTGTAAAGAGATTAAGACTATTATAAGAAAGAAGAGAAATAAACTATAGTATAAATTCTAGTTACTTAATATGCACAAACTTGCTGGATAAGAAATGAATGTTAAAAAGCTATGCAGGAAGGAAAATATCGCTAATCATGGAGAAGACCACAGTGGATTTCATCACCGTAGCCTCTAGTATTTACCACTGTTTTTTCTTTCTGGATATGCCCTTGGTGATGTCAGATGCTGACCCTGTCTGACCTTAGGCAGCCTGCTCTGAGACTCTAAGAGATCTACTGTCTATGGTGGCTCCTTCAGTTGTTAATTTAGTCACTTTGCACTCAGCAGTCAGGCTTACGCCCCGATGGCGGGGCAGAATTCCTCCTGGAATTGGGGCTATTGTTTCCCCTCAGGCTGCTGCTGTTTGGAGGGAAGTGGTCTGCCTGAGCAGGATGGCTGCTGCAGTATGGGTGATGACTCAGCACGAGGATACTGGTAGCTGGTCTCTCAGTTCTCTCCCACAAGCCTCCGTCCCCAGTCTCTCCTCAAGTGTCTCTAGTCCACTCTGCCTCCTCCCTCCTCCCTGCCACCCTCTGCCAGGGATCTAAGTCTGTGGCTATCTCCTTCAGTTATCAAGCTAGTCACTCTGCACTCAGCAGTCAGGCTTAAGAACCATAGAGCCAGGGCAGAATTCCTCCTAGAGTTGGGGCTGGCATTTCCCTTCAGGCTGCTGCCACTGAGAGGGGAGTGGTCTGCCCGAGAAGATGGCTGCTGCCATTTTGGGGATGACTCAGCACTGGGATCCCAGAGGCTACTCTCTCAATACTCTCCCCAAGGATTCTGTTCCCCGTCTTTCCTCAGTTTTCTCAGTCCACTCTGCTCCTGCCTTTGCTGGATCCCAGGGTTAATGACAGCAAATTAAAATTTGTGCATTGGCCCTTTAAATGGCTCTTGTGTCTCCAGATGTCCATGTCTAGCAGAGAGCAACCCTGCCACTTTTTACCACTGGTTGCTATCTGTGTACTTTTTGGGCTCTGGTGTTCTAGGTTGGTGATCCCAGCTTAGAGTTTAGACCACATTCTTCTCAGGGGGATCCAACCTGCAGGTTAATTATCCCTCTGCACTGCCGCCTGTGGGAGCCTACCCTCCCTCTGGAGCTTCCACCTCACTCCTTACCAAATAGGTTGTGCCAAAGCTAGTTATTTTGTTTGTCCAAAGTTATAAGGCTTCTATCTCACTATTGTTCAGTTGTTTATTCTGAGTAATTTCTTCACAATTTAGTTGTAATTCCAGATTGGTCCTGGGAGGGGGTTAGCATGGCTTCCATTCACTCCTCCACCATCTTACCTCTCACTTTAAAAATTAAATATATAATTTGCATGAAATTCAAAAGAATATTAACAGCATGTAAGTAACCTTGTACCAGTCTACTTTACTCAACCATTTCATAAAAGTTCTAGAAACAGTTTGTGGTATTATATGGTGACTTTTTTAAAGGTTGACATTTTTGCAGCTTTCTTGTGGAGATAATGTGTGAAGAATACATTTCCCGGTTATGTAAAATGATCTTTAGTTTGTAGAAATTTCTATAACTCCCTGATTAGTATACCACTTTTTTTTTATTATTGATGTTATTTACACTTTAAAAATTAAACATTTCCTTGTGTTTGGAAGTACATACTTAGTATTGAAAAATATTGGAAAGACTTAAAAAGCAGGTCAAAATATAAGAAATTTATTACATGATATTCTATATGGGATGTGAAAGGGACTCCAAAGGGAAAAATGATTAATAGAAATGTATAAATGCTATTTATTATTGTCACATTTTAAAACCAGGAGACTAATAACATGGATTTAACCAACCACTTAAAGAATTACTCAGATTCCTTATTAAAAACTTAAAGATATTTAAAAAAAATAAAAAAAACAAAAAAAAATAAAAAAAAAAAAAAAAAGAACTTAAAGATATTTAAAATGAAAAGGTAAACCTTTATTATTATGGATTGGGTTGTGTCCCTTAGAAATTCATATGTTGAAGTCTAACACACAGTGCATCAGGATGTGACACATTTGGAGATAGGGTCTTTCTAGAATTATTCAAGTTAAAGTGTGGTCATTAGGGTGGTTCCTAATCCAATATGACTGGTGTCCTTATAAAAAGAGGAGATTTGGAGACAGACATGCATATACAAAGAACACTGTGTGAACATGAAGATGACTGTAGGAGCTGAGCAGGGCTGTGAGGACAGGACATTGTGGACATCACTCACTCAGTGGGCTCCCCAGAAATTGAGGACAACTCAATGGCATGTAACACACACATTTTGCAAAAGAATGTTGCTGTTGTAAAATGGAAATAAACTAACCAAAAGCATCTAAATCAGTGAATATTCCAGTGTTTTTATGCTCACTCTTATTCAGTGCTTTAACTTCTTATATTACAGAAAGGAGCTTGATTATATTTCTGTCACAGATTATGTTGCATTTAAAAGGGAGTAATTTGTTTGCATATATATAAATCTGTGCAATTCACTCCTCAAGATTTTGTATATTAAGAATAATTCTAACAAAATTTGAATTTAATGTGGTGCCTGTGATTTTTACTTTGTTTATTACATTGCTTAACTATAAAACATTAAATAATTTTTTTTCTTTTGGGGAAAAATAATACTACAGTCAATAAATGTTGATCTTTTGTAGTTTCCCTGGAATAAGTTTCTTTCACTTTCATTTTTTTTATATCAGTATGTTGAAATGACTGGGATGGAACTAAGAAGATAGGGATTCTATTGTACTTTAATTGTTTGCTTTTCTTCTCTACTTCTTATAATTTAAATATATTAAAATGATAGAAATAGAATAACTCATCAGGGGACTAAATTCTAGAAGACTGTCTTAGCATCACTCATAACTCTTGAAAAGTATATATTAGTATAGGAAATTACACTTTACTGCACTTTCAGACAGGAAACTAATTGTAACCAGATAGCCCTTGGTGGGTATTTAGAAAGCATACTTTATAAAGTACTTCCATAAATGTAATAATTATAATTTAGGAGCCTTCTTCATTGCAAAATCTCAGAGAAAGAAGTTAGATATGCATTAAAATTTCATTATTGCCCCAGAATATATAAATTCTGGCTCAGCCTTTTCCAGAGGTTGTCTGGGTCTCCAGCCTGTACCAGTGCCTCATGCTGTGTGAAACAACTACTCAGTATGCACAGTTGTTGAGCTTGACCTTTCCATCTTCTAGTGTTCAAATTAACAGAAGGTATAGTGGCTGAGAGACCTCACTGATGAAATCTTTGTTCTTGATTTTTAATTCAGAATGTGGCAGTAATTATAGTTTTTAACTTAAGCACAATCCAATTGAAAAGTCCTGTAACTGCTAAATCATAATAATCATGTGTGATGGCTGAAAGGGAGGAGTTCAGGAAATATACCTTTCTGTTTTTAAGGGATTTTTACTTCATCTGTTTCGAAGTTTGCCTCCTAGAAGCAATATGCAACCAGTATTTCAAATATGCAATTTTTAAGAGGTTGTCTGGCATCCACTTACTTGGAAATAATAAAGGTCTTCTATTACATCACCTCCTTCAATACAATAGTGTGTGCATCAGTCTTTGGGAATTACTGGCAATCACTAGCAGGATATTTGAAAATTATTTGAGATTGGATAGACACTGGCTTAAAAATAGATAAAAATAGTAGTGTATTATTTTTATTTATCAAAAATATATGAACAATGATGTACATTTAATAGACTTTGTGTAGTTTGAAGATTATTTCCCCTGTGCAGAAATGACACTGCCATAGCTTCATCACTTTAAAGACACTTGTGTGCAGTCTAGCTTCCTGAATACTGCTTTTAACTCTGGGCACTCAACCTACTGTTTTCTTTACTGACTGTAAACTAAGCTTGTGTTTGAATGTTTCATCGGTTTAACCCTTTATATCACACTGGAAAAATACCCAAAGGTTTAACTTATATGTTTCTGTTAAAAGATTTAAAAGGATTTTAAATATTAATATTTAAATTTCAATGATTAAGAGGTTATTCTTAAGTGGAAAGAGAACTTCACAGTTGCATGTAACAGCATTCTCAACTAAAGAAGACTGAAGTTTGAGTTTTATAACAATAGACTCAGAAAACATGATGTCATGTACTTGTAAGTTTGCTTCCCTTAATATCATGAGGTGATTAAATTAGAATATTTAAATTGTCTAGTAAGTATTTTTAAGATTTTATTTACTTATTTTTAGAGAGATGGGAAGTGAGGGAGAGAAACACCAATATGTGGTTGCCTCTTATGTACCCCCTACTGAGGACCTGGCCCGTACCCCAGGCATGTGCCCAGACCAGGAACTGGTGACTCTTTGTTTTGCAAGTCTGTGCTCAATCCACTGAAATACACCAGCCAGAGTAGAATAGTCTATTTAAGTATTAATAAGCAATGACTACAACCAAAAAATATAAAGCAATAGAAAAACTTCTGGGTATATCACCATGGTAATACTTGCAACAGGTCTTACTAAAAAAACTATAGATTTTGAAAATATTAAGCAGCCAGAGTCTAGGTGAGAGACAATGGTAGCCTGGAAGTTAAAAGTTATTATAGGAGTAAATAAGACCCTTATGTCTGTGGGTCTGGACTTGAGCACTTTTGTAGACATTAAGTTTCATCAGTTATGTCTGAGAAATGAATGAGATCATGGTGGAAGCTAGTGGGTAATAGAAATGTAGAGATCCCAGGAAAGAAACCAGAAGTATTCCAATATTTATTGGTCAACAAGAGAAAGGAGGACTGCCAAATTAGAGAAGAATTAGACTAGGTGAAGAAGAAGTGAATAAGCAAGAACAGAGAGGCTTTCTTTTCTAGAAATAAAGAAGAGGGGACTTTTTAAGTGCTGCTGAAAGATGAAGTAAAATTAGGCCTGAGGAGTAACTCAACATTTGGTGATAGAATAGGAAGTACATCTGAGAAAAGTTTTTAAGTGTTCAGTCTTAAGTGAACATCTTTTCCTGAATTTTATTTTCTCTGTGCAAGTAAGTCTTAACTAAGTCTGCTAAGAAAATGAAAAGAGATAGCATATTTTGGAGTTAGAAGATATTAACAAATGTTTGAAATGTTACTTTTGAAGATGGAAAGAGAAAAATTATTAAGAAGACCCATTCCACTTGCTGTTCAGTGTTTGGAACTAACTGTGTTTCTGATGGTGAAATTATTACACTATTGAGGTAGTTGTATTACTTATTTGTTTATTTATTCATTTATTTGTATTACCTATATTACTTGGGGGTAGGAAAACAAACAAGGTTGGTGTTTATCTGGGGAGTTACTAAGAGAATAAAGGAACAGGGGAATTGCAGTTTTGTAGAAGGTGAAAGATTTATATGATATGAAGAGAAACCAGAGTAGTGTATATGGCAGTTGAAGTTTTGATAAGACAGTGGCTGAAATGGTGGATCCAATATTCAAAGCTGGAGGGAAAGGAAATTAAGGAGAGAGGGTGATTGTATTTTGTGTCAGAGACAACTTCTAAACTGAAAATACAGATAATGTTGAGACTAATGGAAGAACTTAAATTAAAAAGGGCAGGCCAAATATACTTGTTTATCTACATTCTTCTTGAGATACCATGAAAATGACAGTAACATAAATTTTAATGAATCTACAAAGGCAGAGAGAACCTGAGGGCTCTCTTTCTTAAAGCTGTGTTTTATTTTATGCACTGAGTAATTGGTGTTGGAAAATACATTTCTTAGGTAATTTAGAGGCCCACAAACTCTGGTGAGTTATGATGTTTTAGAAAATGGAGATGAGAAATTTCAAGTTAATGTAAGTTGCTCAGGTTAGCAACAGACCTAAATATTAACATATGGGAAAAGATTTAGAAATCACTATACAATATGCTTACAGAAAAATGAGTTGGTATACCTGCATGTTAGCTGCTATTATGTAAATAAGAAAGTGTAGAACTCACAAACAAGATAGAAATGAAGAAACAAGGAGATAGGTACTGAGGAAGGGACAACACTTTTTCAGGCGATATTAGCAACTCTTATCAACACCTTAATGCTAATTTTAAATGCACATACTTGTTTCTGAGCCAAACACAAATAGCTGACTAAACATTAAATATTGGTACTTGTTTTTGGAACAAACTATCAGAATGAGAAAGCTGTTTGGGCAGCTTACCAGGTCTAATAATCCTGAAAACAACACTGACAGTGATAAAGTAATGCCCAGTCTGACTGTTTTCCTTACAGTACTTATTTGTCCCCATTCAAATCCCTAACAATATGAAGGAGTGAAAGCAGCAAATGTATTTATGGAAGGTTCTTTCAAGCATCCTCTGTGGAATTTATTGTCAAGAAAAATAGCTTAATAAAAAGAAGAGAAGAAGAAAAAGATTGAGGAAGAAAGATACAATGTAAAAAGAAATCTTAGAAGGGTAATAAACTGTTGAATCCAGAGATTTAACTGCACCTTTCAAATTAGACTTTAAGCCATTGCCAAACAGAAGTGACCATCTATTCTATAGCATATGCTTTAACATATAATTGGCACAGACTCTTTTTTATATAGTGCTTATGGTATAAGATTTTATTAATCATCTCACATCTAATTTTATTTTCTCAGCATGAAAAGGTCTTCAAAAGTTGTGTCTTTCATTATTTATTTTTATTTTTATTCTTTTTACTTTCTTATATTTTAATATCAATGGAGATGATTTATTCTGTTATATGTATATTATAAATATTTAAATTATTGTACTAGCACATTATGAAAAGGAATACAAAATAACCCAGTATAGGGCATATGATGTGTTGCCCTATACTGGTAACTGGCATTTGTAAAACTTGAGTCCTTTATCCTCAGATACTGGAGCTGTTGTGGAGAACATTTCCTATGGTAGATTTGCTACATGCATCCACACTGTTTAAAATCATTATTTATCTTATATCCATTTATTTACTTCACAAACATATAAAGAGAATGTACTATGTGTGAGGAACTGAGGTGGGAAATAAGAGTTAAATAAGACAGAGTTCCGGGACACTTCCAGCAAGATGGCGGCATAGGTGAATGTGCCATGCCTCCTCGCACAACCAAAGAAGGAAAAAAAAAGAAATTTACCCAACCGAAAACAGCCATATCTGACAGAAAATCGAATTGAGAGGAAGTCCGACAACCAAGGAATTAAAGAAGATACATTCATCCAGTCTGGTGAGCCAGGAGGAGCAGGATGGAGGAAGAGTGCTGGGCGACCCCGCGGCGAGCTGGTGAGCAGACGGCAGGACCGCGGTTGGAGGGGCGGTTCCCGCGGGGCTGCAGCACACCCGAGATGGGAGTGCCTGACCAAAGTGCGGCCAGCGCCTGGCTCATCGGGACCCAACGGGGCCGAAACTGGTGGACCGGGCAGGTCCGCATTTGCGGGCAGACAGACCAGGAGAGAAAGCAGGGCGCAACCCATTGGTGCAGATTGAGAGCACCTGTGGGGGTGGAGTCCGTGGCGGGAGGAACTATCAGCCTCACAGGAGAGTTCACTGGGGAGACCCACAGGGGATTGGAGCTGTGCAGCCCGTCCCCTGACCCCGGAGCAACCCCCGGAGCCAGCGCAGAGGGGCTTGAATAGCTTGCAAGAGGCGGTGTGGGTGCGGAGAGCGGAGCAGGCGCCATTGTGCTCTCAGGTCCTGCCCCCACAGGCTACGTCACAACACAGCGACCCTGAGTTTCCCTGCCCAGGTGAACACCAGGGCTCCGCCCTCCTTACAGTAACAGGCACACCGAAGGGAAAAAAATGGCCCAAAGAAAGGAACAGATCAAAGCTCCAGAACTAACTGACTAAGAGATAGCCAACCTTTCAGATGCACAGTTTAAAACCCTAGTAATCAGGATGCTCACAGAATTTGACAAAAAATTATCGAAATTGCTTGAACAAATGAGGAGAGATCTGCGGGGAACCAATAGGGATAAGAAGGAAACTGGGACTCAAATCAACGG